>CM034360.1:4096693-4162591 GCA_019925275.1 Mytilus edulis | reverse complement strand
TTACTTTACTGAACATTCTTGCTGCTTACAATTATCTCTATCTATAATGAACTTGGCCCAGTAGTTTCAGTGGAAAATGTTAGTAAAAATTTACAAATTTTATGAAAATTGTTAAAAATTGACTATAAAGGACAATAACTCCCTAGGGGGTCATTTTGACCATTTCGGTCATGTTGAATTATTTGTAAATCTTACTTTGCTGAACATCATTGCTGTTTACAGTTTATCTCTATCTATAATAATATTCAAGATAATAACCAAAAACAGCAAAATTTCCTTTAAATTACCAATTCAGGGGCAGCAACCCAACAACTGGTTGTCAGATAGATGTTGACCTGATAAACAATTTTACCCCATGTCAGATTTGCTCTGAATGCTTTGGTTTTTGAGTTATAAGCCAAAAACTGCATTTTACCCCTAATTTCTATCTTTAGCCGTGGTGGCCATCTTCGTTAGATGGTCGGGTCACTGGACACATTTTTTAAATAAGATACCCCAAAGATGATTGTGGCCAAGTTTGGATTAATTTGGCACAGTAGTTTCAGAGGAGAAGATTTTTGTAAAAGATTACCAAGATTTACCGAAAAAATGGTTAAAAATTTACTATAAAGAGCAATAACTCCTAAAGGGGTCAACTGACCATTTCGGTCATGTTGACTTATTTGTAAATCTTTCTTTGCTGAACATTATTGCTGTTTACAGTTTATCTCTATCTATAATAATATTCAAGAAAGTAACCAAAAACAGTAAAATTTCCTTAAAATTACCAATTCAGGGCAGCAACCCAACAACGGGTAGTCCGATTCATCTGAAAATTTCAGGGCAGATAGATCTTGACCTGATAAATAATTTTACTCATGTCAGATTTGCTCTAAATGCTTTGGTTTTTGAGTTATAAGCCAGAAACTGCATTTTACTCCTATGTTCTATTTTTAGCCTTGGCGACCATCTTGGTTGGTTGGCCGGGTCACCGGACACATTTTTTTAAACATTTTTTTAAACTAGACACCCCAATGATGATTGTGGCCAAGTTTGGTTTAATTTGGCCCAGTAGTTTCAGAGGAGAAGATTTTTGTAAAAGTTAACGACGACGGACGACGGACACAAAGTGATGAGAAAAGCTCACTTGGCCCTTTGGGCCAGGTAACCTAAAAATAGGTAATTTAAGTTGGTGTAAGGAATTAATTTAATGCATATAGATGTCTGTTTGCCATGTTTAATTACCTTGACCGCATGTTCATTAGTCATTGGTAATGATAAGTTTATGTAATACTTGCAGTAAAACCTTCATATCATGGACATTCAACACAAACTGAATCATATGTAAAACAGGCGAAACATTTCAGCATTTGCACTCTTCTAAACTAGTTGCAAGATTCTCCGAGTCGTTAGACAAAAACTGTCCCAGGTTAGAGGAAGATTTGAACCATAATGTTAACCCTCCCACGATCTTATTAATATATTTTATCCGTTTGATAGACCGTTAGATTTATTTGCCGCTCGTGTTACAGCAGGCATGTAGCCAGGAATGTCTAGGGGGGGGGGGGGGGGGGGGGGGTATTTGGACTCACGAACTCGACTTCATCAGTCACAATTCGAACAGAACGTTGACTTAAACGTTGCTTTTTTGTTTTCATGGGGGTGGCTTGTCCGAACCCACGACCCCCTGTCTACGGGTATGAACAGTCTTTTGATGATCCTGTCCCTAGTAGAAGCATTCGGTCCAGTGTTGTTGCATCTGATTAAAATTCGTATCTACAGTATCTCGCTTCTGTGTAAGGATAATCAAATGAAGAGATTTATATCTTATATGGCATGGTATTGGTTGCAAAAATTCTATATTTTTCATTTAAATGCAATATTTTATATTTAATTGGTATAATTTTTCATTTGAATGGTATATTTTTTCATTTAAATGCAATATTTTTATTCAAATGGTATAATTTTTCATTCAAATGGTATAATTTTTCATTCAAATGGTATAATTTTCATTCAAATGCAATATTTTCTATTCAATTGGTATAAATGTCATTTGAACGCAATATTTTTTTATTCAATTGGTATAATAGTTTTTTATTAATATGCAATAATTGCATAATGGGAAATTCTTTGACGCCTTAAAGTCAAATTTGCAACAACGTTTGTGATTGGTCGGTATTTATTTGGAATTTCTCCCCTTTCTAGATGAAGATAACGCGTCAGATTATCGCCCCTCTAACTAAATTTGGCGTTCGTGCGAGTTCGCGCACTGGCTATTAATGACAATAATGGCCAGGTCGAGCAAAAATTGCGAGTGACAAGTAATAATAATTTGACACACGACTTGTTCATGGATAGAAACAGATGCCTGCGTGCATTGCAAAAAACATCTCCAATAAAAACCCTTTCTGAAGAAACTCCCCTACAGTGTACACATTGAAATTGAAACAAATATACACAGCTAGCCCCCCCCCCCCCCCCCCTTTTCCCCCTCTAAGTCCTGATACATGTAATCATGACGTTCTTTTGTGCTACATGTATATTATTTTTTACTTTTCTTGGTCCTCAGAGACGTTGCAGGAGGGCAAACATAAAAAAGAATAAAAAGGCTTCCAGGACGTTATAATTAATTGATCTAAGCCACCTCGTTTTTTGCTACATGAAGAAGAAAAAAATCACCTAATTACAACAGCAGAACTAGAGACCCCGTGACCAGTAGAGACATAAGCTGCTATACTCCGGAACTAATTCTTTCAAAAAGACAATTCAGGATAAATTGGAGCCATGTTACAGGCAATAGTCCTATGCCATAGGACTTCATCACTGTATAAGGCTGAACTTCATATTTAATATAATATATGTGCTCTCATGTATTATGCCGCAAATCATTTTACATTTAGGATTCGTAGCTGAGCTTTTTTTACTGTTCTCATCTCCGAATCCCTTAAATAGATTTTTTTTCAAGCCCCACAGTAGTTTAATAATTACTATATGTCATTGCGTGAATAAGTATGCAGGGCATATTTCAAAACATAGTTTATTTTCAGGACTTCAGGACTTTTAAATGAGTTACTCTTCAATACTGCATCGGGAAAGGGGGAGGGGGCCGGTATACAAGTTTATTTTATGATACAGTATATAATATAATTAGGTATCCAACAAATTATATGATTGTACGTTTAGCTATTATCTAGACCCGTACAAAATGTATATAATAAGACACATATATAACAGGGGCGGATAAAAAAAAAACTCGGTGTCTAGGGGGGGGGGGGGGGGGGGGAGGGAGGAGGTTCAAATGTAGATATTTGTATAGAGATGTATGTATGCGAGCGAGTATTGACAGTAATGGTTATGGTGTGTGTGTGAGGGGAGGGTTTCAGATCAAAGATCGTTTCTATAATTCTATATCTTTTAGTTTTTACCATTTCACTCTATTCTTTATCCATTGATCTCTTATCTATTATATTTGTCCTAAACATGCGTGACATATTTGCCACTGGACATAAGGCAACCGGAAACTTATTCTGTATATTTCATCATTTCTTTATTATGTTATCTGTAGGTTTGCTCCCGTCCCTTATCTATTTTTAATTTATATATTTGATAATGCCATTTTTTTGAAAAAAAAAGATAGGGGCAAGGCGTTTTTAAAAACATATCAATGGGTAGCGTTTTTTTCTTTTCTTCATATAAACGTTTTTATGGTATGACAGTAGGACGACAAGCTGGATAAATATAAGAACTACACGGACAACAACTGTTAAGGGACAATTATTTGATATTCTAGGGAAGGAATTTTGATTGATTAGTGTTTAACGCTACTTTCAACACTATTGGGCTATAAATCCGTGGTGGTCAGTTTAAATTTATAAACGAAGCATGGGGAAGGGAAGGGAGGGCATTATTATTCATTCCAATCTGTCGCTAATCATGCCTATTTTTCAGGTCTTACCAAGCAACCATATTCATATATGAAATCCTTCTGTCCCCCACCCGAACAAATAAATAAATTTAAAATGGCTCTTATTTAACACAAGTGTAAATTGATTGATTGTATGTTGCTAATTTTAACATCCAGTGACAAATATGTCATGCTTGTTTATTAAAACACGAGTTTAGAAGTCGGGTATATAATATAAAAACGAAGAGATGGAATGTGATTGCTAATGAGGCAGTTCAAATATGAAGTGGATTTAAGCAATTATAGACAATCGTAAGGCCTTCAACAATGACAAAAACCTGATACTGTAAAGTCGTCTATAAAAGGCCTGACATGAAAATGTAAACAATTCAAACGAAAAAAACTAACAGCCTAATTATACATAACGAAACAATTTACAAAATATCAAATATGAATCGAGACATGAACCAACGACAACCACTAAACTACAGGCTCCTGACCTGGGACAGGTAAATAAAGAATTTGGCAGGGTTGATATAGAAACGAAGATGTGGTATGATTGCAAATGAGACAACTCTCCACAAGAGACCAAATGACAGAAATCAACAGCTATAAGTCACCGTACGGCCTTCGACAATAAGCTAAGCCTACATCGCATAGTCAGCTATAAAAGGCCCCGAAATCACAAATGTAAAACAATTTAATCGAGAAAACTGACGGCCGAATTAATGTACAAAAAATGAACGAACACAAATATTTATAACAAAGCAACAAACGGCAACCACTGAATTACAGGCTCCTGACTTGGGACAAGCACATACAAACAGAATGTGGCGGGGTTAATGCTAGCGGGATCCCAAATCCTCCCCCTAATCTGGGACAGCAGTGTAACAGTACAACAACATGTTTGTGAGCACTCAATCCATCCCGAATCTAGGAATTTGCTCAAAGCTATAAATAACAACTTGAACTGCAATAAATCTTGTTCTTCCAGATTGAGTTATCAATCAGTACACAACGCTCGGCAAAGGATTTAAAAAAAAAGAAAACAGTCTGAGAAACGTCTAGTTTACGTTGTATATAGATATAAGAAGATGTGGTATGAGTGCCGGTGAGACAACTCTTCATCCAAGTCATAATTTGTAAATGTAAACCATTATAGGTCAAAGTACGGTCTTCAACACGGAGCTTTGGCTCAAATCGAACAGAAAGCTATGAAGGACTCTAAAAAATGACTAGTGTAAAACCATTTAAAGTCTAATCTGTTTAAAAAAAAAAAAGGTATACTTTCATATAAATCTATATACAATGGAAGTTTTTGAAAAGTGGCCCGAACGTTGTGTCCATCGAAATTTTTCAATAGAAATACTAGTTAGGACCACAAGATTTTAATAAAACAGCCAGTGCAGGACTCGCACGAACGCCAGATTTAGTTAGAGGGGCGATATTCTGAAGTGTTTTTTTAATTATTGGTTACCCATGTTTAGAAAGAAAGGGGAGAAATCCAAACAATTATCGACCAATCACAAACGTTGTTGCAAATTTGACCAAAGAATTTCCCATAATGCAATTATTGCATATAAAAAAAAAAAAAAACTATTATACCAATTGAATGAAAATATTGCATGCAAATGATTTTTTATACCAATTGAATAAAAAATATTGCATTTGAATGAAAAATTATATCATTTGAATGAAAAATTATACCATTTGAATAAAAAATATTGCATTTAAATGAAAAAATGTACCATTTAAATGAAAAATTATCCCATTTGAATAAAAAATAATTTGCATCTAAATGGAAAAATGTACTATTCAAATGAAAAGTTAATATACCATTTAAATGAAAAATATCGAATTTTTGCATTTGAATGAAAAATTATACCATTTGAATGAAAAATTATACCATTTGAATAAAAAATATTGCATTTAAATGAAAAAATATACCATTTAAATGAAAAATGATACCATTTGAATAAAAAATATTGCATCTAAATGGAAAAATATACTATTCAAATGAAAAATTAATATACCATTTAAATGAAAAATATCGAATTTTTGCAACCAATACCATGCCATAGGTACATCTGTTATGTTTATTCCTTAAAATCAAGGTACTCTGTTCAAATCCGAAAGCTTTTTCATTGACTGAATAGGCACCTGTAATGTTCATTAGCTGTCGTTTGTTTCTCGTTTCTTGTTTTTTTTTTATATATATATATTAGACCGTTGGTTTCCCCATTTTGATGGTGTTACACTTGTAAGTTTTGGGACCGTTTAAAGCTAGCTGTTCGGTGTGAGCCATGTCTTCGTGTTGGAGACCGTACTTTGACCTAGTGTAATGGTTTACTTTTACAAATTGTGACTTGGATGGAGAGTTGTCTCATTGGCACTCATACCACATCTTCTTACATCTATATCTGCGTTCAATATTTCTCCGTCTTTAAAAACATCTTATCAACGCATATGTGAATCATATTCACCACCACAACATCCTAGGTTAGAAAGGGTTGAGCGGTCGCACATATGTTTAAGCCCTTATTTATCTGCCAGTCTCATGTCAAAAGCATTTTCATTCGGTAGTTGTCGCCGGTTGCTGTCTTTTTTATTTGTTTTTCGTTAATTGCACGTCTTTATTGCACATGTTTTTTTCTCTCGTTTGAATTGTTTCACATTTTGTCAAGTCTGTCAACTTCCACAGCCAATTATACGGTATTATTTTGATTATTGTTGAAGGCCGTGTGGCTAACTTTACTTATTGCCACTTAATTTGGTCGCTGGTGTATAGCTGTCTCAATAGTCACCACACCTCACCTCCATATATTTATATCATGTAATATATATTCTCCTATATAATGAGAATATATTTTGGTACGAAAAAGATCTAGTTATTCAATGTAAGCCAAGTATCAGATTTTTATTCGACCATCAGATAATCAAATTGAATAAAGTAGTCACTAGAAGTTGTGTATTAAACAAGACATTCATATTGCCTCTAGCAGTGTATGTAATAAACATATCAATATATCAAAATTTTACACTTGAATCTTCCCTAACCTTACATTTCCTTCCGACAAACCTTTACTGTAAACATCATGTCGTAGTCTTCGGAATTATATACAACCTGTATACGTATCGTTATATAGTTCAACGTACATGAAGTCCGATCCAAAAATTTGTTGATAGTGGTATATGCAAACCGATAAAATGTTGATATGTTTATGCGAATGTTGAATGGTTGGTTTGGGGTATTAGTATTCCCGTGAACAGCGTTTCAGCACCACAGCTAAAATGTTACTACTCAGTGGCGGATCCAAGGCGGGTTCCAGTCGTTGGAAGTCCCCTTTTGACGATGAATATTTTTGAATGGGGCCATGTGGTACGACCACACACCCCTTTATCCTGGGATGGAACCCCCTTATTTTTTTACTTTATCTTCTGTTTGAAAAAATCTTATTTTCTTTTCTTTCTTTGATTGTAATTCTTTGTTTTGTTTTTTTTGTCATCAAAATATTTAAACATTATTTACATGTTTTTTTTAGGCCCCCCCCCCCCCCCAGTTGCAAAACATTGGTTGATTATATAGTCTTAGGGAATCACTGAAGCATGACTGGAGCGGGCCCCTTCTAAGGAAAATTTCTTGAGGGAATCACTGAAGCATGACTGGAGCGGGCCCCTTCTAAGGAAAATTTCTTGATCCGCCACTAGTACCAAATAACTAAGAAAGACATTGCAGTGGTAGTCAAGGCCAATAAACACCCCCGGTAATAGTAGAATGGTTGACTGGTGTAAACGAACTGTTTCGTAAATGTTCTTAACGGCTGATTTGTGGTCCACAAACAAAAACGAGGTGGTGTTCGATTTTATTAGAACTTAAGATTGTACTTTGAACACGATTTCAGTAAATGCAAAAACTTTTTCATACAATGCTGTTGGGTTATGACTTTTCATATACCTGCAGTTTTTTTTTTCTTTTTTTATATATTGTGAATTTACAGGTTTTATTTGTATTTTCATACGTAAACTGTATCTTCTTTTTTCTTCGACTAATCAGGGTTCTAGTTATTGGAAGACTTGTCATATGTTCTGCCAACATCACTTAATATCATGCATGCCTCCTGTTTTCATACGCCCGTCAAAATTTAGAAATGCAGTCTCATATTAAAATTAACCCTCGCATTCCTGACCTTGTATGCATCAATTTCATAACAGTTTAGTTTTCAATGTTTTGATATGAGTCATTTATATATTTAAAAAATTCCAAATGTAAATCCGTTATCAAACTATTCGATTTCATTTCAATAGAGGCTTTGCATAGTTGACCATTTTCGTGAGGAGTTCAAATCTCCTCAATAAGGTTTAAAACTTGTTATAGCAATTAATATTTTTTATATATATTATATTTATCTTTTGTGTAATTAATTATAGTTTTGCCCCCCCCCTTTTCCCCGCCAAAAACCCTTGTATAAACCCTCAAAAACAACTATATAAAAAATGACAGACAAACTAAACAAAGAACATTATTTCCTCCCAAAAAAGCAGCATATACGTATGATTCACTTTGCTGCTGCGAAGTCACAGAATTTAAGACAATGACATCGGAAGGTTTTTCCGCATCTGGCCGCAGTTGGCCTGCAATTTCATTAGCTGCCCATGTATTTCTGTACCTTTGCATTTTAGCAATAAGCAATCCAAATGAAAGTAAATCCATTAAAAGTGCTTAAAACGCAGAAAAAACGCGATGTTTAATCAACATGTTTAATTTGCATCAATGCAAATATAGAAATGATGAAAAACATGTACAAATCTATATATCTGTGTACAAATATAATAGTTAAATAAGACATTATGGAAGGACAAGTTAGATTTGTCATATTCAACCTTCGTGACTACAAAGTTAGCTGCTAGCAATTCCATCTTCCTTGTAGAATCGAGGTACCAGAGGACTACACGTAATCCTAAACTAACCAACCATATTAAAGGCCTAGGTGATGGATGGTGTAAGGTACTCAGGGTATATAAGAGGGATCCCTGCCGCCGACAGAAGCGCAGACAGTTCGGTACAGCAAACAGGTGAATATTAAAGATTTTGTTTCTTTATAAAATAATAGGAGTGTTATTGCCAATGAGACAACTATCCAACTTAGTTCAAATTAATCAGATTTAAGCATCTATAGGTCAATTTGTTTAGTTGATATTGTTAAAGGATTTGGAATGTTTAAAATGTTCTCTAAATAAAGGTAAAACTTTGAATATACTTTCTATTTTTTTTGTTTCAAAAAGAAATTTGAGCATATCATGACTACTACTTCGGATTATGTGCCCAAAACAAGCGCATAGATTAGTTATGAAAATGAATAAATGGAGATTTAAAAATTTACGCCATTTAACGGCAGTCGGGCGAAAACAAACGTAATAGATATAAGAATAAGATCTTCAGTAATATTCATACAATATTTCAATACTGGAACATCCAAAGTCTTATAAATCTGGTTTCCTGGCATTTACCAATTAATTAATTGTGTACCTAAATGAAAATTTGACAATTACGTGTCTTTTTTCTATAGGTTGAAAAATAAAGAATTTAAGATTTTTTTGCGAAATATTTTAAATTATATTTTTTGACGTATCCGAGTCGTACTCATATTTAAACTTTGAATTTAAACATACCCCGGTTTTAAGGTTAAGCTATTACTAGTATATTATACCGCTTGTTTTTCAATTTTATTATTTGTATGTTACAGAAAATGATGAAAATAGTTATCCTAGGCCTTATGGCCGCAATGGCGTATGCAGGTAAGGAAATATATTACTATTGATTCATGATCAGTTTTATTCAAAAATTCTTACAGCCGATTGCATTGAGTGTGTAGGTAAACGTAATATTTTGGGTAAGCTTGCTTGCTAGCTGAACCGTGAAGTCATTATAAAGTAAGGTATACTACCCTCTTTCGAAGTAGCCTAGTCCTACAGACAGATAGATTGGTTATCTGTCGGACTAGTCTACTCTTAAAGGAGGATTGTTTACCTGACCTTATAATGACTTCACGGTTCGGCTAGCAAGCAAGGTAACCAAAGATATTACCTTTATCTACACACTCATTGCAATCGGCTGTAAAGCGTACGTAATATTGTTATGTCGTTTAGATCCGTTGCCCAATGTTTGCACTATTCGAATGTATGTAGGTTCATTTTGATATACGTAAAATGGGTTCTGGATCAATGAATTTATCTGAAATATATATGAAATCACAACACGGCATTCAAAAATGAGCAAAACCGCATAGTTAGTTATACAAGTCTTCTTATGTATATACTTGAATTAAGGGTCTTACACCAATTGATAAAACCAGTAAGTAATGAACACGATCTGTTAATTTGGCATAGTATCAAGAACCATGACTTTGAATTACTCAGTACAATATTTACCGTACATGTGCTTTGATGCAGAGTTGTCTCATTTACACTCATACCACATCTTCTTATCTATATTATGCGAAATAGATAATAAATATATAAGATATAAGAATTACTTACTGACGATAAAGGGTTCATCCAACTTATAAAAAAATACGTTCTTTATTTTGAAAATTCAATATTGTGTGTGTTGATATTTTAAATGTATTACTAGTATTTGATAAAGTATGAAAAGTTAAACTAATCATTTAATTTGATTATTTTGTAGCTCCCCCTATGAGGGGTATGGGTATGGGCATGGGAATGGGAATGCCACCTATGATGATGCCACCCATGATGATGGGCGGTATGTTGCCACGTAAGTTGTCTGTCTTTCTTTATATACTGACTAGGTTAGGTTTAGAATCTCGCATGGATGTAACACTCGAAAACCGTCAGACTCAAGACTTTGCACAATGATGTGATGTTGCTAGATAAAATTATTGAACAAACAGGGTTTCGATCAGTGCTTAGAGTTTCACATCAAACTGTATGTTATTTTCCTTTTACGCTTATGCTTTCATTTTTTTTCTTCATGTCTAGAAAGTGACGCAAAAACATGACGTGACGCAAAAAAAAACCCCAAAACCCCCTTAGCAAAAACATTCATTGATTATCTTATTATACTTTCAGCTGAAGCTTTGGACATGCTGAAGGACCTTAAACCAGACGACATCAAAGAAGCCATCAAAAATATGCCACCACAAATGAGGAGCATGATGAAGGGAATGGGTACGTTATAACATCCTCTTCTCATTGAGTTACGTCCCCTTTGTTTTTCTCATTGAGTTACGTTCTTTTCTTCATTTTATTGAGTTACACCCCCTTTCTTCTTCTCATTGAATTACGTCCCTTTTCTACTTTTCAGAGAGTTATACCCCTTTCTCTTTTTATTGAGTTACATTCCCTTTCTTTTATTTTTTAAATGAGAGACATCCATTGAGTTACATCCTCTTTCTTCTTCCGTTTGAGTTACATTCCCTTTCTTCTCGGAGAGTTACACACCTTTTTCTTCTTCTCATAGAGTTTCACACCTTTTTTTCTTCTAATTGAGTTACATTGTGTAAAAAGTGTAAAAATGGTATAAAAGTACCAAATTTTTTTTGCCAACTTACAAAAATCTTTTCGAACTTTTCATTGTTGCGTTGAATGCACCTTATAAGCAAGGATGATAAATCTAAAAAATGACTCGGTTGGGATGTACTAGAGATAAATAGATATAGTGAGTCAATATATTTGAGTGTATTTTATTTTAGGAATCTCTGAAGATCAAATAAACGAAGCCGTCAAAAGCCTTCCAGAAGATTTAACTCCTCTTGTTGAACAAATGAAAGAAAAACTAGGTAATACATTATAGATAAGAGTCTAGAGAAAAGTCGTTCGTACCATGCAGGATAACAAAATCATATTGCAAATGAAATCTAACTAATAAATAAACCTATAAAATTACAAAAAAAACCCGCACTAACATACAAAGAAAGAAAAAGAAAACAATACATTGTACAAACAAAATAGCAAGTAAGTAAGTAAAGGAATCAATAAGAAATAAAAAAATAATCCAACAAACCAACAAAGAGTAAAAAAGTGTTAGGTTTAAAATTGAGAACTATTACATTACATATGATTTTTTTTAAACTTTAAAAAGAACTTAAAATAGTTGGCATGCTAAAATCTGTGTTGAGAAAGAAAGTGTGTGCTTCTTTCAGATTTTGTAATGAAACAGATTTTAAAACTATATATCATAGTTATTCAAGATTATCATGTTGAGTATGATTTTTGTTTCAGAAAATCACCCAGAGGAAGTAGAAAAGGTCATGGCCAAAGTTGAACGTACGTATCTCGTCAAGAGCTACAGGAATTACTAAAAGTGACAAGTCACGTTATTTCAAAGCATAATAAAACTCTTATATTTCTAATTTTTATGTTTTTATTTTCGCAATTCAATATTGTTTAAAACAGCTAAGAAGGATTTAAAATAGAAAGAAAAATAACATTGTCGACGCTCAAGTTCAAACTCAGTTTGTTGAATAAGAAAAAAATTACTCTTCAGACAACACAACTCTGTGTCCACACTTGTTGAATAAGAACAAGAAAGAAATAACGATGAATTAGTATGCAAATACATGACAAATCAACCCTATCGAGTCGGTTAAAGAGCTCATAATTGCTGTATATTGATAAATAATCTGATGAGAAACCTATATTACAGTTCCAAGAGAAATGCAAGGAGACATGAAAGAATCTGCTATCGATATTCTCAAGGGACAAATGCAAGAGATGGGCATGGACATCAAAGGTTAATATATATTATATTAGTTAGTTTTCTCGTTTGAATTGTTTTTCATTCTCATTTCGGGACATTTTATAGCTGACTATGCGGTATTGGTTTTTGCTCATTGTTGAAGGCCGTACGGTGACGTCTAGTTGTTAATTTCTGTGTCATTTTGGTCTCTTGTGGAGAGTTGTCTCATTGGCAATCATACTACGTCTTCTTTTTTATATTATAAGTATTTGGTAATGGTTTACTTTTACAAATTGTGACTTCAATGGAGAGTTTATTCATTTGTACTCATACCACAACTTCGTATATCTTTTTGGATCATTTATAAGTACTTGGTTAATAATGAATTACTTCCTGAGAAAATATTTTGTTAAGGTATTAGTATTGCATTATTAAGGTTCGATGAATTAGCTGTTGATTTAAGGCACTCTCCCTAGTCTTGTCAATATTTCCCCGGTTTTAGCTTTGTTTGATTAATTATATATATGTGCAAAATAAACTATGAACCCTGCCAAGTAGAAATCGTTATTTCTTCACATCAACGCTGACAACACCCATATATGTTCATACATATTAAAATAAAAAAATATTAACTGAAATTGGCTACCGTATTTGCCCTATAATGGTTTACTATTAAAAATTGTGACTTGAATGGAGATTTGTCTTATTGGCACTCACACCAAATCTTTTTATATCTATCTGTATGCTTGGTCATGATTTAATTATTAAACAAACCTTAGGTCCTAACTTCCTCAGACAAAGATGAATTAACTTAGGTGGATTTGGTTATTATTGGTATCCCTTTGGGGATATAGCTCTTCAGATTTTTCGGTACTTATACATCCCTAGTTTTCAAATATTTGGTTTTGAGCGGACCGATGAAGGTTGTCCAGAAAAGTGCTCCTGATACGTTTAAGTTTTATTTAAAGTTTTAATGTATGAATACAATTTCCTGTCATAACACAGGAAAACAGATAAGAAACGTATACACCCCCAGTACAATATGGGGATTTGTACATACACTGTCATTCATAATATTACTTTATTATTGGTTGCTAATGTTCAGTGGCAAATATTTCATTTATATTACACAGAAGACGAAGATATGTCCTCTGTCATGGACAAAGCCAGGACTGCCATCTCAAAAAAATTGAAAGAGGAGGGATTCGATATCGGTAAGTAATAGAGAAAGCTACTATAAAATATAAAACTGTCGTGTATATTAAAAGTATATTGGTACGATTGCCAATGAGACAACTCTCCACAAGAGACAGAATAACACAAAAAGTAACAGCTGTGTGTCTGTCATCTTAATCAACTAAATGCTGGGGGTGGGAATGGAAGGATTGATTTTGATAAGTAAACAAGAAAGTTAAGTATGCCATTCTAAAACAATTAAAGGACCACGTTTAGGTAAGAAATGGAGAAAGAAAAACATGAAACCTTAAATTAATACTGTTCCTTTTTCTATTCTAACACTTGTTTAAATTTCGTTTTGTTCTTTTCCAGATGACCCAGAAGGTATGCAAGCCAAGATGATGGCTGAGATGAGAAAAATCACCAACGCAAAACGTGAGTCTAAGCCTCGCTTTGAATAAACAGGAAATATTTGACGGTGTTCACGATGTTGAAGAAAATCAATTTTATCAAATCATCTTGTTTATCAACATAATTTATATTTTGCAACTTAAAAAATCATGATTATTTCATTGACTTACTAGTATTTCGTTTTCATTATGTCACATTAAACATTTTTCGGTTATAAGCCTGCCTCCTCGTTGGGTTAATTGCTATATCATTACTTGGCTGTTTTTATAGTGATTATAAGCCTGCCTCCTCGTTGGGTTAATTGCTATATCATTACTTGGCTGTTTTTATAGTGATTATAAGCCTGCCTCCTCGTTGGATTAATTGCTATATCATTACTTGGCTGTTTTTATAGTGATTATAAGCCTGCCTCCTCGTTGGGTTAATTGCTATATCATTACTTGGCTGTTTTTATAGTGATTATAAGCCTGCCTCCTCGTTGGGTTAATTGCTATATGATTACTTGGCTGTTTTTATAGTGATTATAAGCCTGCCTCCTCGTTGGGTTAATTGCTATATGATTACTTGGCTGTTTTTATAGTGATCATTTGATTACCATACCAAATATTTCATGATTATTGATTATGTGATAATCTAGGACTGCAGTTTTGATAATTTAATTGTCTTGTTAAAAAATAAATTAACGAGTATGTGATTATATTGGAAAGAAAATTGTGATTATGTGATTACTTGGACACCTCTTGCGAGGCCTCATAAGTATTTAATGTATTCTTTCTTCCTTTCGCTAGCTGATGAGAGTGACGAGGAAGTTAAGATCAAAGTCGCCAAGGATCTCCTCAAACAAATGAAAGAAGATGGACATGATGTCGACCCAGGTAAGATTTATATAACTATTTACTAATTGATTTTACCTTATTTTGTTAGGATGCTGTCTGTATGACGTTTAACCACTATTTATTGTTTTTTTTTACTTTAAATAATCATATCCATTTTTAGATTAAAATGAATTAAAAAGTAACTTAAGTCCTTACAAAGCTTGATGCAAACTATCGAACATTTTCCCTTAGCCATATTCTACTAGTACTGTAAATCAAGATATTTTTTTTATTTTATTCAGAAAAACCACAAGAATCAATGGAGAAATTGAAAACAGAATTGAAAAGCCAACTGAAAGCCATGGACATTGATGTTGATGAGGGTGAGTTTATATTAGAAGATAATTCCGCTTCTAATAGTTAATAATAAATGTTGGTTGATTGTTGATTGCTTAACGTTTCGTGGCAAATATTTCATGCAGGTTCAGGACGACAAAGATGTGTAGTTTTGGAGTACAGTCGTGTCCGATAATTCCGCCCCTCTGGTAACTCCGCCCACAGGGAAGATGAGCTCAATACAGATATAGATGCACGCTATAGCAGAGAGCATCAAAGAGATACGACTATACAATGTCCGAAATACTTTTTTTAACCTCTCTACAATAGAATGAATAATGTCAGCGATCCTCACTTTTCCTCCTGCTTTTAAACCTTGTAAATCATACCTTTTCCGTATATTATTTACATAGCTTGCCTTCTGTAAGTTTAAAGGAATACATTTTTTCATTGATTTAAATGCATTTTAGAGTAGAGAATATTTAGATAATTAACATGCACGTTAAACCAGCTGCCTAATTTTTCATATTTGACTTTCAGAGGACCTTAAAGCCAATGATTTCAAAGCCATTTTACAGAAACTTGTCGCCAGTGGCAAAGTCGGTAAGTTGTTTTTAAAATTGTTGAATAAGCTACCTCTTACTCTATAAGTAAAAAAGAAAGAAAAAAAGAACAGAACAAAACAGCGAAATGCATAATTTTCTGAAAAAAGATTGATAAATTTGTAAAACCTATTTATCACATATTATATCAATGATATTATGTTATAGTTATTGACCAAGCAAGTCGGTATATGGGATTTAATCTGCACGGCTCGTGTGACCGAAGGAGTTCGGGTTAAAGGGTCACACGAGCCGTGCAAACTAATATGTTTGGCAGAACAGGTTGTAACTGGTTGAAACGTAGTACATCATTCAGTAACTGCGAGTTCCCTTAGATCAGTGCAAATGTGTCTTTTGTTTTCATTTATTGTTTTGTTATATATCAGGCTGTTTTTTTCTAGTTTGAATTGTTTCCAATTTGTCATGACGTTGCTATTGTAGCTGACTATACGATATTGAATTTGCTAATTGCGGAAGGCCGTGCTATGACCTATATAGCTACTAATGTCCCAATCAATTGAATTATAAGGGATATTCTCGATGGATATCATATCGACACGACAGAAATAAAAAAAAAACCACACAAACACATGGTTACACTGTTTGTTTTCTTTTTAAGGAAACCCAATGCATTTAATGATGTCTGCCATGGCTACTTTCAGCAGTAAGTATTAATAGTAAAATGTTCTATCTTATTTGGTCTAGTTTGTAAGTCTGGAGGAGGGTGAAAGATTGCTGATACACGTCCAGTGGCAACTATAACAAGCATATTACATACATGACGTACATCAATCATCAATCAATCGAATGTACTAGAACGCCGCACTGATCACAATGTTGACTGTGCTGGTTCACAAATACCATTAGATAAATAAAAAAACTCCAGAGAAATAAGGAAAAGGAAAAAAATCAAAACGCTTTTTTCTCAATTATGAATAAATAGATTGATGATTATTTAAAATCTGTTGACTATTTCCCGCACATCTCAACAGTCAACATGTAATAACTTTTAATGATTGGATAGCTTGAGAACACATCTCAACAGTCAACATGTAATAACTTTTAATGAGTGAGAACACACGGTTTAGTTATTTGCTATCAAACTATATGTAATTTTTTAATCACACATCTTTTCAGGCGGAGAAATCCCACATGGAGGTCCAATGCCACCACCAATGATGATGCCACAAGAAATGATGCACCCAGGTAGATATTAGTTTATTTACATTTAAATAAATATTATTTTCTTTCTATCAATATTCTAAAACTCTATATTATAATGAATACAGACTTTTTATTTTTTTGAGTCCTGCTGAAAAATGTATGTGGTAATTTTTCTAAAACTTATACTGTCAAATTATACAAGATACAAATTCAGCACGAATAATTAAATGCAGGGTAAATATCCCCCTCTATAATTTTCATCTTTTCACATGCCCTGATGCACGTTTGATGATTTCAATTCTATTTTTCAGTATACAGAAGGCAGCCACTTAACTCATACGTTGAAGGTACGATAATCAGCACAAAGTTTTCTATTGATCACTTACAAATATTAGAGAGCAGCTCTAGAAAGACTAAGAGATTACATATGTATATCGTTGACCTAAAATATATTTACTGTTTAATAGACCGGTTTAAATACGGTAATGCCTTTGTCGTGTTTTACAGTCCATATGCGGATCCAGCCCCCCCTTTTCGTAGGGAAAAATGGTTGATTATATAGGGAGTCACTAAAGCAAGACTGTAGCGGGTCTCCTCCCTTATACAAAGTTCTTTGCAGTCTTAAGTTCTGAGTATTCACTGGACGTCTAATTGGTGGACACTCTCTAAATGCGCTTGTAGCGCAATCATTTGTATGAAAACCATTCATTTATAGTGAAAATCCGGAATACACCCCATCTTCCATTAATATGTATAAAAACTTGCATTCAGGGACTTTCTTTAAATGTGTATGGTTACTACTGTAATATGTATTACCTGTGAAATCTCAATAACAAAATATGTATTCTGACTTTAATAAGGTGCCGAGGATGCTTTGGTTCACGTGTTCGGAGATGATGATGATGTTATCCAGAATCTGATGGAGATCAAAGCGGAGCAATGAGAGGTGTCCTCCCAGAACAAGCACTCTTCAGACTGATGAAGGACCTGATGCACTAGTATGTACATTTATCATAAGATGAAAATCATTATATTCTTAGTCTGAAACAATTTGATAATATACGTGTTTAAAAGGAAATACTCTGGATTGAATGTTGTCTGAAATGTATGTGCCAATGTCTGTGACGGGACTCTACTACATTAAATGTCAAGAACAACAAAAACCAAAAGCTTACTTACGTTAAATTACAAAACAAACATGTAGGTTTAAGATTTAAGTATTATGAGCTTTCATCAATAAGGAACTACTCAACATTAATCCTAGTTTTTTTTGCATATTGCCAACACAAGTAACAGAATGCATGGAAGACACTCTCCATTGAATTACAAATTGTTCATTTTGTTTTGGAAACATTGAAACCTCTATTAATATAAACACTATTATTTTTCAGCCGTCTAGAGGCCCGTGTTCTCATTGCCCAGAACAGAATCCTTGAAGAGAAAGTAGCTGCACCCCAATTCCACGCCATGCCACCATTTGCCAGAAGCCCATTCGGTCTGAGAGTTCTTGGATGTAGACACCACCATTAAACGGGCGATACAAACTGCTGCTGCTCTAGAATCTGTGTTCCACTCTATGCTTTGTTGTGATACCAATAAACATCAGGTTTCAAAATCTTACTGTCAAACATTACAGTTGTCTTTCCTTTTCTTTTAATTGATGTTATATATTAATTATCTTTGTTTGTGTGCCACATTACTGTAGACTCAATAAAAAACGAGTGGATTCACTGATGTTAGACTGTTAATTATTCTATACAGGATACGTTTATTTTCAAACAGAGCGCCATAAGAATCACTGCATGTGGACTAAAAAAAGAGCTCACTAAAAATACAACCTTTAAGTTCTGAACGTAAAAACCTTTGGAAACATAAAAGCTAAAACACAACAAAGTGGCGACCAATTGGTTTTTTTAAAACCCAAAACACCCCTCGATCAAATGAGAAGATGACTGGCGAAGAATTGTTCATCAACCAACCAATTTTCATATATTTGAACCTTGTATTATCCAACATTGGGAAGAAAGGTTTTAATAAGGATCTTTGATCTGAATTTAATTAATTACGCGTTTAGGTCGAATAAAAAGAAGACAATCAATTAGCCTTCAGCCTCCCCCAACCGCCCCCACCCCCAAAAAAACAAAAACAAAAAAGATTAACAAAAACATTAACAAAAAAAAAAAACACACACAAAAAACACAAAGATGTCAAAGTCTATAACTCGAACTGAAGTTTAGTTACTTGAATATTCGATCACCTTACCCGATGACGTAAAAGATGAGAGCACAGTATTTATCATATCTCAAATGGAGCATTTGATTCAAAAACATAATCAGAAACAGTACGATTCTTGATTCGTACAAAAATAAGGAAATGTGATATATTTGCCAATGAGACCACCATTCATTTTATTTCAAATGGTGTGGATTATATATAGTGAATATCATTTTGACGTTAAGGTGGCGAGTTCTTATATTTGCGCTTGAATAATAAAAAAAAAACAATTACAAGTATCAAGAGCTCTACTTTTCAATCTCATGTGTTTAGATTATAAGCATATATTTAACCCTGTAATCATGCTGACTGAACTAATTGCCAATAACGCATCTATTCTGCAAATCTCCAGGTGGGTTTCAAATCTGACACAAAATGGAGAAAAGGGGTAGTGAGTATATGAATACATCACGCAAGATCAATGCGCACAATGCTTTTCATTTCAAAATACCATATGATGTCCAAAATATAGGTTGTAATTTAAAGCGTAGCAGTTAATGACAACTCGACTTACTGATAATATTAAGAAGATATATAGCGCATAACACAATGTAGCATTCTGACTATAAAAAGAACCCACGTGTCCCTTACCGTACAGACAAAAACAATATCGTTGAAATGAAATAGAATAACACGAGCCTCGGGATGAATGCAGGTGCAACGGATGGGAAAGCAATTCCTGCTCCATCAATGACACGTGGTCGTATTAGGTGATGAACAAGGAAAACTGACCGATGGACGGGATTTATGGTACGACAAATCAAGCATGTCCGTGGTCAACTGTGAAAAATAATCCCGTAACCTTCGATAATTCTTCGTAAAGCTGTCACGAAACCCATAAATTACAAAATTAATTTTCAATATATATTATATATTTAATTTGGAGGTTGTTTCTCAGAAATTATTTAACATTCTTTTTCACAAAGATATGCCGTCTTTTATAACAATATATTTGAAAAATTTGTAGAATGCTTGAAATAGAATTCATACTAAATCTTAAAATAAGCTAACGTGGCTATGGTACAGAAACTTCTGTCATGAAAGTATTTCGATAGTACTTAATATATACCCTAAGACATATAAATATAAGGTAATTATTTAAGGAAGTTTAGATTAAGACATTACATGTGAAGGAAGTAAACTTATAGCTTAAGGCAACTTTATAACAACCATGTATTGATAGATTAACAGTTAGAGATCTTAAACTTGTCGTAAACATGTAAACGGAAGAAACTAACCTCATTGACAGTACTATTTTAACAAGTATCGAATAAGTTTTAAAAAATCTTGTTTTATACTTTGGAATTTTTCAATCTGTATTTCCTGTGAAGGAGTATTACAACCATTGCACAAATCAAAATTATTCTGATTAAAAAAAAAAAATTGATAGCGATTTATTTTTGAACACGCAATTCATATAATGTAGATTCCGTGTTCACGCTTAGCTTCCTTACAATGCCTTTCAAGAGAAGCGTTGACACAAGATCTATTTCAATCGGATTTTCAGTCTGCAGTTTAAAAAAAAAAACTAAATAAAAGTTTGAAAAAGAGAAATGCAAACAAACGTAAATCTGATTCGCATGTGCACAAATAAAAATCCATTTACAGTCTTACACATGCACATTATTGCACACCTGACAGATCTCTTCACACACATGTCTTTGGGCACAGGACGTTTGCGCATTTTTACCTGTGAAACGAGAGGACATTTGCACTTCAAATACTATGGACATTTGAGCTTTAGCTTTTGCTTCACCTGTATTAAAGTGATCGGACATTTGCGCTTTTTACCTATTTTATAAGTGAACCTAGATTTTCCAAATTTGCAGACTACCTGACAGACAATTAATTATGTGACAATTCAATCACGATTTTTGTATTTGAAATGTATACCCTCACGACACTTACCAAAGAGGAAATCCTGGATAATCATAGGTCTGTTCTTTGTTCCTTTGGTATTTCAACCAAAGATGAAGAACTGGATCTTCCATCACTGTATTGGATACCTAAACTACTTAAGTGTCCTTACAAACAACGATATATTGCTGGGTCTTCCAAGTGCTCCACGAAACCTGTTTCTAAATTATTAACATCTATTTTATCAGCAATCAAAGACGGGCTTCAAAGTTATTGTGAAACTGCCTATTCTAGAGGTGGCGTGAATCAGATGTGGATACTTAAAAATTCCAAAGATCTTTTAGAGTACATACAATCTAACTCTCTTTCATCTTGTAACAGTATTAAAACATTTGACGTTTCTACTCTTTATACAAGTATTCCACATTCCAAACTAAAAGACAAATTGAAAGAGTTGGTATTACTTTGCTTCATAAAAAAGAATGGCCAACGTAGATACAAGTATCTTGTCTTAGGGAGGGATAAATCATACTTTGTAAAGAATCACTCTGATTCAAACAAAAAATTCTCTGAAACCGATATTATCAAGATGCTTGATTTCTTGATTGACAACATATTTGTAACGTTCGGAGGACGTGTTTTTCAACAGACTGTCGGCATCCCAATGGAAACAAACTGTGCCCCTCTACTTGCCGACTTGTTTCTTTATCATTATGAGGCTGACTTCATGCAGGAACTTCTGAGGAAGAAAGATAAGAAGTTAGCAATATCCTTTAACTCTACTTTCCGCTATATAGATGACGTTCTTTCACTAAACAATTCAAAATTTGGTGACTATGTGGAACGCATCTATCCCATCGAATTGGAGATAAAGGATGCTACAGATACAGTTAAGTCGGCTTCATATCTTGACTTACATCTAGAAATTGACAATGAGGGTCGGTTGAAAACAAAACTTTACGACAAAAGAGATGATTTCAGCTTTCCAATTGTGAACTTTCCATTTCTAAGTAGCAACATTCCAGCAGCACCTGCATACGGGGTATATATCTCCCAATTGATACGATATTCCCGTGCTTGCATTTCCTATCATGATTTTCTTGATAGAGGGTTACTGCTCACAAGGAAGATATTAAACCAAGAGTTCCAAATGGTGAAGTTGAAATCATCCCTTCGTAAATTTTACGGACGCCATCACGAGTTGGTTGACCGTTATGGAATAACCGTTTCACAAATGATATCGGATATGTTCCTTACGTCGTAACTACAATCCCCTTCCTTTCATGAATGTGACCTACCGAATTAGACTATTTACCGGATTTGTAATCACATAAGCAACCCGACGGGTGCCACATGAGGAGCAGGATCTGCTTACCCTTCATTTGCACCTGAGATCACCCCTAGTTTTTGGAGGGGTTCGTGTTGTTTATTCTTAAGTTTTCTATGTTGTATCATGTGTACTATTGTTTTTCTGTTTGTCTTTTTCATTTTTAGCCATGGCGTTGTCAGTTTGTTTTAGATTTACGAGTTTGACTGTCCCTTTGATATCTTTCGTCCCTATTTTAGAACAGATAACAAGAGCTCTTTTTCGTTCACCTGGCCCGAAGGGCCAAGTGAGCTTTTCTCATCAGTTTGCGTCCGTCGTCCGTCGTCGTTAACTTTTACAAAAATCTTCTCCTCTGAAACTACTGGGCCAAATTAAACCAAACTTGGCCACAATCATCATTGGGGTGTCTAGTTTAAAAAATGTGTCCGGTGACCCAGCCAATCAACCAAGATGGTCGCCATTGCTAAAAATAGAACATAGGGGTAAAATGTAGATTTTGGCTTATATCTTTGAAACCAGAGGCATTTAGATCAAATCTGAAACGCAGTAAAATTGTTTATCAGGTCAAGAAATATCTGTTCTGAAATTTTCAGATGAATCGGAGAACCCGTTATTGGGTTGCTGCCCCTAAATTGGAAAATTTAAGGAAATTTTGCCATTTTTGGTTATTATTTTGAAAATTATTATAGATAGAGGTAAACTGTGAACAGCATTAATGTTCAATAAAATAAGATCTACAAATAAGTCAACATGATCAAAATGGTCAATTTACCCCTTAAGAAGTAATTGCCCTTTATAGTCAATTTTCAACAATTTTTCGTAAATTTTTGCAATCTTTTACAAAAATCTTCTCCGCTGAAACTACTTAATCAAATTTAACCAAACTTGTCCACAATCATCATTAGGGTATTTAGTTTTAAAAAATGTGTCCGTTAACCCGGCCAGCCAACCAAGATGGCCGTCATGGCTAAAAATAGAACAAAGGGGTAAAATATAGATTTTGGCTTATAACTCTGAAACCAAAGCATTTAGAACAAATTTGACAGAGTTAAAATTGTTCATCAAGTCAATTTCTATCTGCCCTGAAATTTTCAGATGAATCAGACAACCTGTTGTTGGGTTGCTACCCCTTTTTTGGTAATTTTAAGGAAATTTTGCCGGTTTTGGTTATTATCTTGAATATTATTATAGATAGAGATAAACTGTAAACAACAATAATGTTCAGCAAAGTAAGATCTACAACAAAGTCAGCATGACCAAAATGGTCAATTGACCCCTTGAGTTATTTCCCTTTATAGTAATTTTTTACGACTTTTTCTTATTTGTTATCTTGTACAAATAACTTCTCCTCTGAAACTACTAAGGCAAATTTAATCAAACTTGTCCACAATCATCATTAGGGTATCTAGTTTTAAAAATGTGTCCGATGATCCTGTCTGCCAACCAAGATGGTTGACATGGCTAAAAAAAGTACATTGGGTAAAATGAAGTTTTTGGCTAATATCTCAGAAACCAAAGCATTTAAAGCAAATCTGGCGATGATAAATTTGTTCGATAGGTGCAAGTCTATTTGCCCTGAAAATTTCAGACCAATCAGGCAACCCGTTGTTGGGTTGCTGCCCTGGAATTGGTAATTTTCAGAAAATTTTGCAGTTTTTGGTTATTATCTTGAATATTATTATAGATAAAGATGTTAACACCAATTATATACAGCACAGTAAGACCTACAAATAAGTGAACATGATCAAGATGGTTCATTAACACCTTAAGAAGTTATTGCCCTTTATAGTGAATTTTTAACAATTTTCATAAATTTTGTAAATTTTTATTCGTTTATGATATGCACATAGACCAAGGTGAGCGACACGGCTCTTTAGAGCCTCTAGCTGGTTATTATCTTGAATATTATTATAGATAGAGATAAACTGTAATCTGAAATAATGTTCAGCAGAGTAAGATCTACAAATATGTCAACATGATCAAAATAGTCAGTTGACCCCTTATGGAGTTATTGCCCTTTATAGTCAATTTTTACAAATTTTTCGTAAATTTTAGTTACCTTTTACAAAAATCTTCTCCTCTGAAACTACTTAACCAAATTTAACCAAACTTAGCCACATTCATCATTAGGGTATTTAGTTTCGAAAATGTGTGTGGAGAGTAAGCCAACCGACCAAGTTGGCCGCCATGGCTAAAAATAGAACATACGGGGGAAATATAGATTTTGGCTTATAACTCTGAAACCAAAGCATTTAGAGCAAATCTGTCAAAAGTTTAATTGTTAATCAAGTCAATATCTATCTCTTGTAAAATTTTCAGATGAATTGGACAACAGGTTGATTGGTTGCTGACCCCAATTGGCATTTTTTTTAACGAAAATTTGCCGTTTTTGGTTATTATCTTGAATACTATTATGGATAGAGATAAACTGTAAACAGCAATAATGTTCAGCAAAGTAAGATCTACAAATAAGTCAACATGACCAAACTGGTCAGTTGACCCCTTAAGGAGTAATATCGCTTTATACTGAGTTAATTTTTAACAATTTTCATTAATTTGGTAAATTTTTGTAATTTTTACAAAATTCTTTCCTGTGTAACTAAAGGGCCAAGTTTATTATACATATAGAAAATTGTAAGTAGCAAGAATGTTCAGAAAAGTAAGATCTACAAACACATCACCATCACCAAAACACAATTTTGTAATGAATTCATCTGTGTTCTTTGTTTCATATGCACATAGACCAAAGTGAGCGACAAAGGATCTCAGGAGCCTCTAGTTTTCACTCCTTAGGCTTCAGATATCCATTTAGAAAAATATTACTTTTACTCTGCAAGGTCAAACCTGCCTGTCCCAAGCCGTATAAAAGAGGAAGTCGGTCATAAAAAACAAATATTGCAAAAGCGCAAATGTCCTATGTAAAAGGCGCAAATGTCTTTTCTTAAAAAGCGCAAATGTCCAATGATTTGAAGCGCAAGTGTCCAAAATAAAAAGCGCAAATGTCCTATGAAAAAGCGCAAACGTCCCGTGTCGTCATCTTTGTACCTATAAAAGAAGAAAGTAAAGGGTTTAAACATTTCAGTTACCAAACTTCCCTGACTTTTCCTTTATAACCATACTTTCCAATATGGATATAGAAAGTCTTAAATCACTTAGATCAATATGCAAGAGTCAGTCAAAAATAAAAATAGATAACATAAACATTATGTATAAAGTATTAAGAAGATGGTACATTATTTAAGCATGATCTAATACTTTGAAAACCATAAAAAATAAAGATATGTAATGGACAAAAAATGGTTTAGAGCCAATCAGGACAAGGTCTATAAACAAAATTGTCATTGGAGTTATTGCGCTTTTAGAATGATTTTTAAGCATTTACGGAATTTTAGAAGAAAACTATTATAATTATAATAGTAAATAAACAAGGATGAATAAAGCAAAAATGATTACCGAGGCAATATCTACAAATAGGTCAGTCAATTCCTTCAAGGAGTTGTTTCTTACTTACTGTTTTATGGAATATACACCAAGTCTCATTGTATGCCTGTTTCACACATATCATATTAATATACACCTAGTCTCATTGTATGCCTGTTTCACACATATCATATTAATATACACCTAGTCTCATTTTATGCCTGTTTCACACATATCATATTAATATACACCAAGTCTCATTGTATGCCTGTTTCACACATATCATATTAATATACACCTAGTCTCATTGTATGCCTGTTTCACACATATCATATTAATATACACCTAGTCTCATTTTATGCCTGTTTCACACATATCATATTAATATACACCTAGTCTCATTTTATGCCTGTTTCACACATATCATATTAATATACACCAAGTCTCATTGTATGCCTGTTTCACACATATCATATTAATATACACCAAGTCTCATTGTATGCCTGTTTCACACATATCATATTAATATACACCTAGTCTCATTTTATGCCTGTTTCACACATATCATATTAATATACACCTAGTCTCATTTTATGCCTGTTTCACACATATCATATTAATATACACCTAGTCTCATTTTATGCCTGTTTCACACATATCATATTAATATACACCTAATCTCATTGTTTGCCTGTTTCACACATATCATATTAATATACACCAAGTCTCATTGTATGCCTGTTTCACACATATCATATTAATATACACCTAGTCTCATTTTATGCCTGTTTCACACATATCATATTAATATACACCTAGTCTCATTGTATGCCTGTTTCACACATATCATATTAATATACACCTAGTCTCATTGTATGCCTGTTTCACACATATCATATTAATATACACCAAGTCTCATTGTATGCCTGTTTCACACATATCATATTAATATACACCAAGTCTCATTGTATGCCTGTTTCACACATATCATATTAATATACACCTAGTCTCATTTTATGCCTGTTTCACACATATCATATTAATATACACCTAGTCTCATTTTATGCCTGTTTCACACATATCATATTAATATACACCTAGTCTCATTTTATGCCTGTTTCACACATATCATATTAATATACACCAAGTCTCATTGTATGCCTGTTTCACACATATCATATTAATATACACCTAGTCTCATTGTATGCCTGTTTCACACATATCATATTAATATACACCTAGTCTCATTTTATGCCTGTTTCACACATATCATATTAATATACACCTAGTCTCATTTTATGCCTGTTTCACACATATCATATTAATATACACCAAGTCTCATTGTATGCCTGTTTCACACATATCATATTAATATACACCTAGTCTCATTGTATGCCTGTTTCACACATATCATATTAATATACACCTAGTCTCATTTTATGCCTGTTTCACACATATCATATTAATATACACCTAGTCTCATTTTATGCCTGTTTCACACATATCATATTAATATACACCAAGTCTCATTGTATGCCTGTTTCACACATATCATATTAATATACACCAAGTCTCATTGTATGCCTGTTTCACACATATCATATTAATATACACCTAGTCTCATTTTATGCCTGTTTCACACATATCATATTAATATACACCAAGTCTCATTGTATGCCTGTTTCATATTATTATAATACTTATCAATGCAAAGCATCGTCTTTTAGGTCCAAAATATTAAGGTACGTAATTCCTATACAAAGATTTTTTTTATTCGCGTTAGATCGCCAGTTTTCACAGTGCATATATGTGAATTTCAAGTAAATGTTCTAAATAAACATATGATACGGACTGTAAAATTGCAGACATGAACAGCATGTGAAATGCTTTATTTTCTTAAGAATTTACTAAACATTGGGAAAAAAAGCAAACGAAAAGAAAACTCCTTTTAAATACAGCATACCTCAAAACTGTATCTGTATAGACATACATACCAAGACAGAATATTCCCTCAAAACGTTTAATTCGATTATGTTCGTATTTATCAAATTCTATTAAATCCGAATAAAGTCTTCTCATATCGATATACGTCTCATAAATTAAAATACATTAAGAAAACGGTTATATCAAAAAAATATATTACAAAATATATAAAAAAAAGAAAAAAAAACTCAAATGAAAAATAAATGAGAAAATGTCTCTTTCAAAAACAAAAATCTATGACGGTGCATATCTGATTAAATTACCGTCAAAAACAACACATGTAAAATGTGCAGTTCCGACGGCTATGTTGGATAACACAATGCAATACGCGGACGTTGTAAAAATGACATGATATCTACCGAGGGTAGTATATAAGGTCTGATATGTATCAATGTCGTCACATAAAGTCAAAAACAAACACAAGTAAGTAGTTGTCGTTTAATTCTATCTATATATATTCTTTTATATCTTTTAATGTAGGTATCATTAATTTTCAACATTCTTATATATATACAAATATTTTCATAAATGTATTGTTGAATAATCAGTATATGATAAAAATGATAAATATATAAATTATTCCATTCGAGAAAAAAAGTTAAAATTATGACAAAAATGTGAAAACGATAAATATAAAATGTGA
This sequence comes from Mytilus edulis, assembly GCA_019925275.1. Classification (NCBI taxonomy): domain Eukaryota; kingdom Metazoa; phylum Mollusca; class Bivalvia; order Mytilida; family Mytilidae; genus Mytilus; species Mytilus edulis. The sequence goes on along the minus strand of CM034360.1, from coordinate 4,134,002 downwards.
AAACGATATATAAAATGTGAAAACGATATATAAAATGTGAAAACGATATATAAAATGTGAAAACGATATATAAAATTTATTTTTCATATTGAAAGTACTGATAAAAGTAAAAATGGAATCTACTCGATAAACTGGAATCTACTCGGTAAACTAAATTAAAAATAATAAAAATACAAAACAAAATACAGTTCACATGCATGTATTAGTAAAATCTGAATTTGTCTTTACAGAATGATGATTAAATTAGTAGTCCTAGGCATGTTGGCCGCATGCGCCATGGCACAATGTAAGTAAACACAGTCTTAAGTTTTCCCTGTACTATAGATTTATTTTTTTAAATTGTCATTTTCAGTCCTTAAGTCTTTTCTTGTGTGACTAAGTTTTTTGTTAAGTTGTTGTTGCATTTTTTTTTTAACATTTTGGCAGCCAAAACAAATTCTTTATTCAAGTATGTTACGAGTAAAGTATACATTTCCAGAGTTAAAATATGTTATAAAATAGCAAGTTTATACATTTTCAAAAATGAACATTTTTATTTTCTTCTGACATCAGTAAAGATACCCTCTGTTCATTTCATGTAAATGATTGAGTTTATTTTCTATTTACAGTCCTAATGATGGGTTTTATTCATGTAGATAATGATTTCTCCTTTTCTGTTTACAGTCCCAATGATGGGTTTTATTCATGTAGAAAATGATTTCCCTTTTTCTGTTTACAGTCCCAATGATGGGTTTTATTCATGTAGATAATGATTTCTCCTTTTCTGTTTACAGTCCCAATGATGGGTTTTATTCATGTAGATAATGATTTCTCCTTTTCTGTTTACAGTCCCAATGATGGGTTTTATTCATGTAGATAATTATTTCTCCTTTTCTGTTTACAGTCCCAATGATGGGTATGGGAGGATTCGGCGGCATGGACCTCAAAAACATTGAGAGCATGATCCCAGAAGGTACATTCGATATGATAAAAAACATGAAACCAGAGGATATCAAAGAAGCCATCAAAAATATGCCACCAGGAATGGGTGACATGCTTAAGGGAATGGGTAAGTCATCATCATCATATTCACGGGTCACATGATACGGGCACATGCTACGGGGATTGCTGATATGTTAAATTGCGCCAAATGGACGATTCACTCAAACAATTATATAAAAAATTAGAACTATATATTCACAGTTTTATACTCACTCGCTCTAATTTTAATTATTCAAAATCGCAATTTCTCATTTCATTAGATACTTTATAACTCATTTAAACCAAGATTACCATTATTGTTGGTTTTTTAAGGTACCGTAACTTTCTAACAGCCGAACGGTTGAACTACTGATTTCACTCTGAAGTCCGTCTGTTTCTATCCCCTTTATATGTATTCATACCCCTGACTTATGATATTTTGTGTGATCTTGATTAGTGTAGATTCTCCAAACTATATCACCGTATATAATTGTTTTAGGAATCTCTGAAGATCAGATTAAAGAAGCCGTCAACAACATGCCAGAAGATATGGACATGGCCGCCATGTTCGACCAGGCTAAAGACAAAATGGGTAAGAATTAATCTAAAATCTGCCTTTTTGCAAATCTAATCTATAAATTCAATTGCTGTTTGGATTTCCTCCGATTAATTAATACCAAATAAAGGGGTTCCAACCTTATTTACATTCTTTACTTAATTGAAATTCTATTCTTCCATTCAAATGACTCAGACACCTTAAAAAGTAGAAAAAGATATACCAAGGAATAAAAAAAAAAAGCAGTAAACAAAGAAAAAAAATATAATACCAAGGCAAAAAGACAAACGTCCGAAAAACAAACAACAAAATAACACACAAAATAAGATTGGGCTCTTGATACAAACGACGGCTTAATAAAGTTAGTCAATTATTGTAAAAATAAAGAAATCAAGAGGGAAAGATCTTACTGGGATTCCTCTCCGAATTTTGAGATCGTGGTAACTTCGGTTACCATCATTTGCTTGTCAACAGGTCAACAGTGCGATAAAAAAATCCATTCTTTTTTGTTAGATTTCGAAGTTTTATTATTTTCGTTTAATTTTTTCTTAGGAGATCTCGTTGACAAAAGCAAAGACGAAATGAAAAGCCAGCTGTCAAACGAACTTAGCGAAATAAAGGAAGAAAAAAGGAAAGAACTTGAAGAAGCAGGTATTGACTTGTCCGGTGGCGTCAGCGGTCTCATGTCTCAGATGATACCAGAAATCACAGAAATGTTCGGAGAAAAACTTAGGGCCGAAGGAATCGACACTGGTGAGTACCAGCTATAGAAAATAAGTAAATCACGTGATATCAACTTTTAAATCTACCTATTGAGGTTGTATCTACGAAACTTTTTTGTATAAAAGCAAAGAGAAAACAAATATCATCCTTAGCATATTCTGAAATATGTATATCTGATTGACATTTCAAAATGTAAACAAATATTTAAAAAAATGATTCTCTCTGAGGTAAAATATTTATGTAAACCTGATCCGAATCTTTTTCAGACGATCGTGAAAAATTGAACGAAGAAGTACGTAAACAGATGCGTGAGTTCGCCGGAGCTGATGAAGATGATACTGATGAACAAGTCAAGGAAAAGTTCATGAAGGGATTCCTTGAAGAAATGAAACAAAATGGCTTCGAGATCAAATCTGATGATATGGCTGAAGGATTCCAGGAACTCAAGAAACAAATCGTTGATGAGCTTAAAGATATGGGATTCGAGATTGAAGATGGTAATATATATATATATATATTATTATGCACTTTAAGCACTTAAGTCAAAATGGGGAAGGAGGGTTAATGGCAAACAACACACAATAAGCTAGTTAGGGAATAGAAAATACAAAACCATTCCTAAAAAAAATCAAGACATTCACTTGTATGTTTTAATATTTTTAAAAAAAAGAAAGAAAGAAAAAAAAACCATTAAAAATTGTCTCATTTCTTAAAAAATACACTTAAGCCTGATTCATAAAGAAGCACAAGACCATTGTAAATTCGGCTTATTATTCTATATTTTCAAAACATCAAATATTGTATTTAATAAGTAACAGAAATATATATAATATGTTTTCATAGAATTACTTTTACTTTGCAGAAGATGTGTCTAACCTCCCAGAAATGATGAAGAAAATGATGAAGAGTGGAAAGTTCAACCCCCAAATGATGATGGGAATGGTCGCCCCAATGATGCAAGGTATTTAGTCAGATCTTTATATCGGCCATCTCGAATTTGGCAGCCATATCGGATTTTTTTTTCGTGGCTACATATTTTTATTTTGTTTATACCCTTTAATCTTTCACTATGTCAAGTTTCATGCTTTTACCATAAAGTGATCAATTATTAGTGTATCTATATCTAAATAATCTATTTATATAAAATTATTTGCACATTCTTAAAAAACATAAATGGTTCTGATGTGTAAAATGTATGTATACTGTAGTTCTTGTTTGAAGGAAAACGTAAATTTTTAGAAAAGAATTAATATAAATCAAGACATTTAAGACATTTTAGACATAGCAATAACAAAGCCGGGGATTTCACTTTAACAAAGTATATATACTATCGTCCAATCATAATCATCGTTACAAACGAGTTACATAAGAATCTTTCATTAGTTGATTTGATTTTACAGGTCCACCAATGATGGGACCAATGGGACCAATGGGACCACCAATGATGCAAGGTCCACCTATGGGAATGAGACCACCAATGGAAGGTCCAATGAGGCCACCAATGGGAATGAGAGGAATGAACCTGAATCTTGACATCGATATCAATCAGAGACCACAGACTCCAGTCGTAACCCCAGGCTACGTTCAAGGTAATTCACAATTTTTCATTCTTTAAACGTTTTCTTAACCAGATTACAGAGAACTGTCAGTGTAAATTTTTTAGAGTGCATTCTATAGAATTACTTTGGGAAACCATATGTCTAATCACATTTCTGACTTTTTCTAAGCATATGTGGTATTATGCACGAAAGCGCTGTAAATAAAAGCAAAAAGTCCAAGATAAAAGTTTGTTCTCAAATGACAAAAGTTTAAAATAAAGTGTGCATCACTATCATTAACTTACTTATAGGTATATTTGTGATATTACAATGTGCTTCTGTTTGTCAATATCTTACCATTATGCATGGTTGTAACTCATGTTATGTTTGTTATACTTTCAGGAGCCGAAGATGCTCTTTTGCACGCTCTTGGTGATGACTCTGACGTTGTTAGACACGTGATGGCAGTCAAGTACGGAGCTGAAACCGGAACTGTCATGGAAAGTGATCTCCACGAAATTCTCAGAGATCTCATGCACTAGTAAGAAATTTTCTTTATTAGTTCTTTGTATAATATATTTATATGATTGACTCGAATATAAATTCCCAAGAAATTAACTTCGTTAAGAAACTTTGTTTATCTATTCTTGCTTAGTACACAAGTTGTAAATAACTGAAATGGTTTCCTTTTTTCTCCTCAAATTAAATCAAAATATAAAACTATCTAGAAATTTTGATTTCTATCATTAAAATAAGTATTTTTGAAATTATAATTAGTTACTAAAGATTTTAAAAGCAGCAATCCATGTTTTCAGTATGGTATTGTCTTCATTGAAAACTGCACAAGTAATTCGTGGTTAGTCTGACTCTTTGTGCAATCGAAGACCACTAGCTAACAATGTTATTTGGTACTACTATGTATTTACACGAAGACCACCGAGCTAACAATGTTATTTGGTACTACTATGTATTACAATTCCTTGTATAAACCAATGAAGAATGCAGGGTAAATTGTGCTATGATTAACACATTCATTTTTTCTCTTTTTCCAGTCGTCTTGAAGCCCGTGTTCTGATGGCCAAGAACCAGATGCTCAGAAACAGACTTTACGATGTTATGTTGTAAAGAAATAGACGTTGCCGTAACCATGGTGATTGGGGGAAAAGACTACTTCTACAAAACCCACGAACTTTACATAAAACAAAAGTGTTGCATTGATATGTGTGCTCTTTGAAACTTATAGATTGGTGTAATTTTGATATTACAAGAACTTAATTCATATTTATAATGTTGTTAAAATTATAATAGGTTGCAAACTTCAAACACTCTCTCTTTCAATATTGTTTTTGGGATGCAGTTGACCATTTGAACTAAATCAAAATAATAAAAAAAAAAATCAATTGGAAAATGAACAAACTTTTAAGATGCTTCCAATTTTAAAAGCTGCTAAATTCAAAGATATAAGAGTTTATTGTGAAAATGTGATAATATTTCTTAAAACCTCTGGCGTTAGATGAAGAATGGTAATTTAACTTTCAGCATACATGCATATATAATTGTTAAAATTTGAAATACAGATATCTTTAAAATACACGTCCTCGCATGGCTTCCAAAATGTCGCATATGAATTTTTGTTTGCTTAAATTACCTTTTAACATAAATGGGTTTGGTGCTGGGCGGGAGGAAACTATAATATTCCAAAATGTCATAATCATTAAAACATTTAAAAAAAAAGACGTTACAAAATTTCTAATCCCAATTGTTTTGAGCTTGCTTAAAAAATATTGTTCATTTCTTTTTTTCTTTATTTCCTTATTTCTGTAAAAATATTAACAGAAATAACCAAGTTTTTATGTCACATCCATTTACAAAAATATGAAGTTCACATACAATTTGGTAACAAGCATTTCAACCAAATCTGCAAAGCCTGTTCGTGAGATTTTAATGTTGTTATAAAAAAAATAGTAATAAGTTCATCGACGATACATATAACCGATTTATAAATTCTGAGACGATTTAATCTGGTAAATATAGATCACTGTAAAGCAAGCGAAACATCATGTATCTTGTATGATAGATTCTAAGCATTCTAGATGATATTATCAACTATGCTTGCATTAAACTCAGTGATAAGTTAGGAACGAGCAATATTATATAAGTTATTTTATATTGGTTAAAAGATGGCAACTACTTTTATTTGGTGCATAAACAATGATTTTCGACATTTTGGTGCATACATAATGGGTTTCAGCAGAAAATTGATAGTTGAACCCATAGAGCCAAATTTATTTGTTCATCTATCAAGGGTTATGCCTATAAAACCTTTTATGAAAAAGAACTGTTTGCTTTTGTCTGTCATGATTACTTACATGTATATATAGTGTGTGATATTAACAATAGTACAATAAAAGTGTTCCAAAAATTACTTGTTTTGAATAATAATATACACGCCATCCCAGTTCATCAGAGTGTCACTTTTTGTATGAAAATTAAATGGTTGGTACAAGCGGGATTCTAATCAAAAAACAAAAACAAAAACGAATTCTCTAAAAGCAGCAACCAAACCGAAAATGTCAGTAAAAATGTAATCCTTATGACCATTTGATACCTCATGAACATGTCTACTTTACTGTCATAAACAATAATTATTACAGACCAGAGTCCGTACCAGTAGTTTCTTGAAACACCATTGAGGTAAAACATCCATTGATGGTATCAGCCGGTTTTGAACATGAAATCCCAACATCTTAACAGAATTAGAATAGAAAGATATTCTCTTACGTTTACGAGTTAGACTCCCTTTACCAGTATATTTACAATTTTACATAATTTTGTATGTCAAAATAACCAATGGGATGCATTGTAAAGTTTAAATAGGTTTTCCCGTTTGAATGTTTTACACTAGTTTTGGGGCCCTTTATATAGCTTGCTGTTCGGTGTGAGCCAAGGCTCCGTGTTGAAGACAGTACCTTGACCTATAATGGTTTACTTTTATAAATTGTGACTTGAATGGAAAGTTGTCTTATTGGCATTCATACCAAATCTTCCTATATCTAGTAACTGATATACAGGTCAAAACCTTTCATCTTCTAATACAAAGATGTCTATATATATATATATATATTATTAATTCGTATATTTTAACAAATTTGATTCGTTTAGGGATAGTCACATGTTAAACTATATTTTCGAAGGTAGAGAGAAAACGGCGGATAGCAAAAAGCATATTGACCGGCAAAAAGCATATTGCACGATTATTTTTAGAATATCTAAAAACCGATATACTTTGTTTAGTTTAAACATATTTTATTTACTCAAAGTAAAATGGATTGGACACAAGTAAGCCATACTTATGAAGTCCGCTCCGAATGACAATAATTTACAATACAATATTAATATGAGCATGCAATATCAAAATAAACAATATTTTACGAGTCTATCAATTGAGAAAAAAAAATGAAACAGAAATAGATGTAAGCATTGGAAACGTTGATGATGATGATGATGATGTTGATGACGTGGATGTACCGTAAATACATTTTCTACATAACAAGAAATCTCTCAGACCTTTTGATAAATTCGAATATGTGTTTGAATATATTCACATTTTGTTCATACGAGAGATTCGGATTACCAGATGTAAGTAACTTAACATTTAATATAAGGTCATCAGGAAGCCATCTTAGATTATTCATCAGAATTTCTCTCTGGTGTATATATAAAGAGCAGTCGAAAAGGAAATGGTGTACAGTCTCAATGTTAAATCCACAAAAGCAAGATGGATCAGCAATTATATTGACTCTAAACAAGTCATAGTTCAAGAAAGATGAGTAGCATCTGAATTGTGTTAAAATCATATTTAGTTTCCTCGGTCCATATAGAAAGTGCTTTGGTACATCTTTATTTGTGGTATTTAACCTTTTTAAATGGATTTTAAACTTTGCTATAAAGTCTGATTTTCGAAGGGACAAATCGGTATGATTCCATAGGTTAATAGTTGATGGTATAAAAGATTCTTTAGTAAGAGATAATCTACAAAAAGGAACAATGATGTCATTGCCATTTCTCAAGGGATATGTAGTTGTGCTCTGTACACTAGGTGGAACAAGTTTGCATAGATAATCCGGAGCTTGGTTATGTTGAATGTTATAAAACATTTGTAATTTTCGTCTTTTCCTCCTGTCAGCTAAAGTTTCCCACCCAATTTCCTCATACAGAATTTCAGATTTTGTAAATATAGACAAACCAGTAACTATTCTAGCAGCTTCTAGCTGCAAACTTTCAAGTTTATTAACATATCCTATCCCGCAATTATCCCAAACTTCAGTTGCATATTCAAAGATTGGTCTTATAAATACTAAATAGAGTTTTTCTAAGTTTTTCCTACAAAGCTGATACTTGAGTTTTCTCAGGATGTTTAAATGTTTCGTAACACTGATAATCAGATTGTCTATATGACTGTTCCACCGAGCATCAGAGCAAAACGTTACCCCAAGGTGTTTGTGACATTTTGGTATAGGGATTTCTTTATCATTTAAGCAGAATTTTAAAACTGGTGCATCTTTATTTGAAAAAATCATTATTTCTGTTTTGTCTGGATTAAAAGACATTAGCCACCTCCGTGACCATTCGGTTAGCTCTTCGAGGTCACGATCAATAACAGTTTTTATTTGCTCTTGGTCGTTCCCCGAGTAATTAAACGAAGTGTCATCCGCATAGAGTCTAGTTAGAGATGTGAGTTTCTCTGCAATGTCATTTATATATATTATGAATAATAAGGGACCAAGTACTGAGCCTTGAGGTACTCCAGCTGAAAGACTGCAAAATGAGGATGATGATGTATTAATCACAACTTTTTGTTGCCTATCACAAAGATAACTCTCAAACCAGTTAAGTAGATTACCATGTATTCCGTAAGCTTTCATTTTATGCAAGAGTCCTCTATGCCAAACCTTGTCAAAAGCTCTCGAAAAATCACAAAAGACAAAACAATTTATTTCCTTCTTTTCTAGTGAGTTAAGAATACAATTATACATTTCTAATAGCTGATGTACAGTTGAATTTTTTGGCAAAAATCCAGACTGATATTCATAAATTAGTTTATTCATATGTAAATGATTATATACATGTTTAAAGACAATTCGTTCCATGATTTTACCTACACAGCTTATTAACGAAATTGGTCTATAGTTTGAAGGTAATCACGAATCACCTTTTTAAAAATAGCAATAACATTTGCAGTCTTCCAGCTAGAAGGATACTTACATTGTTGGAGGGATTTATTTAATATTATTTGTAAAGGAACCGCCACTTTCTTAGGGCAAATTTTCAGCATTTTGTGACTAATCAAATCTGGTCCTGATGCCTTATTCGGATCAATAGTTATGATAATATCAATTATTTCATTTTGATTTATGTATATATCTTGAATATAAGTATTAGTTTTTTCTTTAAACTTTGTGACGTCATGTAATGAAATTCGGGATATTGTTTAACGTTTTGAAACAAATCTTCAAATACATAAGATGTGAAAAAAAAAGTAAATGAAATAACAACAAATATGTTGTTATTGTCAAGGAGACAATGTAATATCTATAAAGTTCCAACAAACCTAAATGACGATTTTGATACAAACATGGTGGGAAATTAATAATATATCAAATATAGCCTTTGTATGAGGTCAATACAGGACATATCGACCAAAAGAAGTATATCGACCTCGGACTTCGTCCTCAGTCAATATACTTCTTTCAGGTCAATATATCCTTGTATCGACCTCATACAAAGGCTATATTTGTATAATATCAATTTGCTATGTACTAGTATGTTAACGTTTGTTTTTTGTTGCATTTCAATGTTTCTGTTGTTCAGTTGTTTTCCTCTAAATGTTGAGGTGTTTCCTTCAGTTCTAGTAACCCGAATGCATTACGCTTAATTGATTTAAGATTATTGAACAGCGGTAAATACTAGTCATACTGTTGACTTCATTTCATTTGAACTATCGGATAGTATCGTTTTTGAATTATAATAAAATAGTAAATATTTATAAAATTTGAAAATAATATACAATTACTGTCTTTTGATGAGGTAAATATGCGGTTTTATTGACTTTTGAAAAAATGATATTCATTGAGGCCGACGGCCGAAGTGAATATCAGTTTTTCAAAAGTCAATTAAACCACATATTTACCGAAACAAAAGACTGTAATTGTTTTATTCCATATTCCGAGGAGATAAAATGTATTTGATGACAAACATAATACCAAAACAAATTTTACATGAAACATTTTACCATAACGTAGCATGTAAAAGCGCGTGACGTTTAGCGCGGTGAATAACACTTTCTCAGGTGAATATGCTTTTTTTTATTCAAAATCCAATTCATATAGAGAAACCTACTAAAATAATACCAATATGGAATAATTTCGTTTATCCGTCTCTTTGCCGGAACAGCGTTCAAACCAAACAGATAATTGTCCTGATATTATATTTATTTACTGTTATCTTTTCCAGAAAATCAAAAGTCTTTACTTTAATCTACAATTGATAGGATATGCCTGTTGCTATCTGCCATATTTGTTTTTTTGTTAATAAGAAATGTTGTAGGATATTTTTTTTTTATTGGAATTGTTTCTCATTTGTCATGTCGGGGCCTTTTAACACGAATATAAGTACCTGCATGCTAAACAATAATGGACACGGAAAGATTAACCTGCATGCTAAATTAAAGAAAACAAAAAGAAGAAACTGCATAGTCAGTCGTTAGAATCGAAATAAATTTAAAAAAAACCAACAAAATAAGATTATTTACCTGTATCAAAAATAAGTGTGAATTGACAGAAAAATAAAACCACAAAGTTAACTAACATTCAGGTTCACGTGTTGCGTTTCTTTATTTAAAGCTTGTTTTCATACGGAGTATAACCTTTTTCTATCCGTACTTGTTTATGAATTACTTTCAATGTTGTTTTATCTATTAATAGTTTTGGTTAATACTTTAGCTGGCATCTAGGCAGTGGATTTCTATATACTTTGCGGCACCAAAGGTATTTTTACACCAATAATCTTATATATTCTTTCTTGATGTGACCAATTTCCTAAATATTTAAATATGGTTTGTTAGATTTACACAACTGTAGAACTGTGTACTGCATACCTAATATCTATTTTTAAACATTACTGTAAACAGGTAAACAGGTAAATACCAAAATGTTCATTATGGTTTCTAGTGGTGGGGATCGTGTTGCTCAGTCATTATAATTGTTTGCTTTTTGGTCTTTTTCTGTCTTTCAGTGACACTGTCAGTTAATCTGAAGACTTATAACTGGTCTCAGTCTTTTGAGACAACGTCTGGTATTGCTTGTATTGGACTGTTGGATTGTACAAAACCAAAGTATATACACATTTTTTTGTACATACTCAGACCGTTCGCCGTTCTTTCGTTTGTGTGAATTGACTAATTGTTATAGTTCTGATATAACCCATGAAATATTTGTGTTGTTTACATATTCCAGACAGAAATCTACTAATTTCATCTCGATATACTGAACAAATCGTATTTGTTAAAGTCTCGTAAAATTCTTCACTCCAATCGTATAAAGATATTTTCAGACACTATTATTCTAACATTTCACATAAGAAAGTGAACTTTCTCCCAATTTATTTTGTTGTTGTAGATAATGGCGAACTATCCCATCAACGTTTATACAACCGTCTTCAAGGACGATATTGTTCAACAACATCAGCAGATAGACGATTTAGGAAAAGCTGGACAGTGGTCAGAACTTATAGAATTGTTGGAAAGTAGCGGAGAGCTTGTAAATTCAAGCAGACTTCCAGTGAAAGGAGATAGTAAAGGTCCTGCCTGGTATACGCCTCTTCATAACGCAGCTGACTTAGGTGCACCGGAACACATATTTAAAGATTTAATACGACTGGGTGCATCGAAAAGTATGAAGAATGCTGAAGGTCAAACCGCTTATGACATTGCAAAAAGTAAAGGTCTTGATAAAGTTATATTGGACCAATTAGTGATTCCAAAGAAAATAAAACAAAACGCCGCTGCAATTGAGAAAATGGAAAAAGGCTTACACGAGGTCATCAATAGTAGAGTTAAAGATTTGATAAAGGGAAACGGACAAGCTTTACCTCAACTTTCTTTATTATTTGAACATGGAAGTTTTTATTATCCTGTACCCGGAATGTATGGTGGTTTTAGTGTTAGTGAACACGACGATGGCATCCAAGCAGATAGCTGGATTCGTGTTTGTGGCGGAAGTGAACAAAACCACGTGGTTAATAAGGAAGGCAAAGTTACTTTATTACCAAATGACAATCCTCTTTAATTACTAACACATGAAATAAAATTACCTACCTCTTTAATAGTAGTTGTCATAATACATATATTTAAGACGCATGCAAATCATTTAAAAAAAGGTGGATGATAATAAAGGTACATTAAAAAAAAACCTTTATGCAGAACAATATGACAAACTAGAAAAACTCAAGACTAAGCAACATGAACCAATTCAAACCAATGAACCAAAGGTTACCTCATATGCTTCAGTAGAAAGGTAGATATTTCCTGTTACAAATATGGTACCCGTCGTGTAACACATTGTTAGTTCAATTTAGATTATGCCACTATCTAGGAAGAGAGGAAGGTGTTACAGCTGACAGTGTGACATATCTGTGGTCATCGGTGACACATACATGTATCTTCAATAGCGGTCAACCAACTGATGATGACGTTAGATATAACGTATCAATTGACAAAAGCGTTTCCAAAATGAGAAACTAGTATTATTTCCCCTTAACTGCCTTTGAATTACAGATAACTGGCAGGCATATTATGATAGATTCTATAGGATAGTAAAGGAGTTTTCTCCTTCGACAGTACTTTGATAATGCATTCTTGAGAATATATTGACTGTCCCTATGGTATCTTTCACCCCTCTTTTTCACGCATGGCTATTAAATCCCTTCATATAGTGCAAAATGTCAACAAGCACGGCTACTTATGACCTTCGGGTCGTGAAAGATTTCAAGAACATTGGCTACTTATGCCCTTCGGGTCGTGCACTATGTCAGCAACCTTAGCTTATTATCACATCCGGGTCGTGCATGATATTTTTTTGTGTCGTGCAGGATGTCAAAAACCTTGGTGAATAATCCCGTGATGTCAATAATTTTGGTATTGTCAACAGCATGGCTACCTATTCCATTCGGTTCGTATACGAATGAAGATTGTTTCAAAATTCGAAATCAGTGACAACTGTTGTATGCATTAATGATTCTGCAGTCGACATTTCTACTACAAATAAATGGAAGTGATACGCGTGTAGTGCACTGGTAGTTATAGTCTCGTGGTATCCTGCTTCGGTTGCGAGCGCATGAACAGTTATATTCAAATCAATGTTTACATAACAGATCAATTTGGGGTCCTTATTACGGTCTGCGTTTTAGTGTTGTCAGTTTCATTCAAATTCAATTTAAGTGGGCACATATAAGGGATAATGATAACATTTAAAAAAAAAATCATCACTTACAAACACTGCCAAAAAGTTTGCATAAACAGTTAACTAAAATGTTCATAATACTATTCCGAAATGAATTTGAATATGTATCATGACCTTTTATTTTTGTTTCTATCTTTTAAAAAACCTAAGGCAACTAGTGCTTTTACGTCTTTTATCATGCAGTAAATACAAAATTAAAAAAAAATCTCAAATTTTAATTTTCACATGTATATAAAATTATTAAATATTTTTCTACACCTTATTCATCCCTCATATACGTTAAAGAGCAATGTTAAATTGCATGATAAAAGCAACAAAATGTAAAATGTTGCTCTGTACTTTAAATATACAAAACAAAATATCACTCTGTACTATTGATATACAAAACAAACTTTTGCTCTGTACTTTCGATATACAAAACAAAATATCGCTCTGTGCTATCGCTATACAAAATAAAATATCGCTCTGTACTTTCGATATACAAAACAAAATATCGCTCTGTACTTTCGATATACAAACACAATCCTGGAATTACCAGTTTTATGTGTTCAGCATTAACCCTTGGATTCATTTGAGCACTACATGTCAAGTCTGACAATTTATATTTCTCTAGAGAAATGTCTTTACAGAACTTGTTAACATTCTTAAATTACAATTGTCAGATACCAAATAACTATTTGATTTGTTGTTTATTAGCTCAACAAATACATGATTGAACGTTCGTCTCTGAAATGTCAAAGATAAGAATATATGGAATCAACTCTGACAACAATACTTGATGTTTAATACTAACAGCACTGTGAAGAGTAATTAAGACCTATACAAAGCCTATTGGTAATTGTGTCTCATTGTTTGTCAACATAAAATTCTTTTCAATCATTATAACTTGTCAGATGACATGCGTGAGCTGTAACTGTTTTACAAATAATACAATATAACGGTTTGGGTTGATGTTATACACCCCAACAGCACGTTAAAGCTGAACTTTAAAGATGAACATAGAATAATAATTATTAAGGGTTGGTGTTATAATCATATGTTTCTATATTGAGGAAATAAACAAGAAATAATCTAGATGGTGTTACACGCCCTTACATCAGCACAAAAGCTATATTGAGGCGGCGCACATGAACTAATACAATGTAATTGTTTAGGTTGATGTTTTACGCCCTAACACCAGCACACAAGCTATACCGAGGCGGTAAACATGACACAGTACAAAGTAAATGTTTTTAGATTGATGTTTTACGTACCAGAATTATATATTTCTATACCGAGGTGATTGGAATGAACTATTCCAATTTAATTGTCTATGTTGACAATTATATGCCCTTACAGCATCCCACAAAGAATAATTTTTACATCAAAATTTTAAAACATTTCTTCAAAACATTTCGAAGTAGCTGTCTACGAATATCACAAGCTTGGCGGAACATAATACATGAAATAATTCTGTTTTGTATATCGTAGAACAGAGCAACATTTTGTTTGTATATCGTACAACAGAGCAACATTTTGTTTGTATATCGTAGAACAGAGCAACATTTTGTTTGTATATCGTAGAACAGAGCAACATTTTGTTTGTATATCGTAGAACAGAGCAACATTTTGTTTGTATATCGTACAACAGAGCAACATTTTGTTTGTATATCGTAGAACAGAGCAACATTTTGTTTGTATATCGTAGAACAGAGCAACATTTTGTTTGTATATCGTAGAACAGAGCAACATTTTGTTTGTATATCGTAGAACAGAGCAACATTTTGTTTGTATATCGTAGAACAGAGCAACATTTTGTTTGTATATCGTAGAACAGAGCAACATTTTGTTTGTATATCGTAGAACAGAGCAACATTTTGTTTGTATATCGTAGAACAGAGCAACATTTTGTTTGTATATCGTAGAACAGAGCAACATTTTGTTTGTATATCGTACAACAGAGCAACATTTTGTTTGTATATCGTAGAACAGAGCAACATTTTGTTTGTATATCGTAGAACAGAGCAACATTTTGTTTGTATATCGTAGAACAGAGCAACATTTTGTTTGTATATCGTAGAACAGAGCAACATTTTGTTTGTATATCGTACAACAGAGCAACATTTTGTTTGTATATCGTACAACAGAGCAACATTTTGTTTGTATATCGTACAACAGAGCAACATTTTGTTTGTATATCGTAGAACAGAGCAACATTTTGTTTGTATATCGTAGAACAGAGCAACATTTTGTTTGTATATCGTAGAACAGAGCAACATTTTGTTTGTATATCGTACAACAGAGCAACATTTTGTTTGTATATCGTAGAACAGAGCAACATTTTGTTTGTATATCGACAGTACAGAGCGATATTTGGTTTGATCATGCAATTTAACATTGAACTTTAACGTATATTTTTCCCAATTCAAATCATTTAAGGTAGCACGGTAGTATTTGAATTCCAATATTTAGATTGCTCTTTTGTGTACCATACTGAAGTCAGTGAATCTAAACAGTGTGATTGGACAATACATACTGTATCAACTGACCAGACTTTCTCTAACTGGTGAAAAATATGAACCAATTTTACATACAAGTGAAAATGATGTTTTGCGAATTTTAGTGAATTTTATATTCACTGCATGATAAAAGAGGGAAAAAAAAAATACCAGACGGACAGTCAAACTCATAAATCGAAAATAAACTGACAACGCCATGGCTAAAAATGAAAAAGACAAACAGACAAACAATAGTACACATGACACAACATAGAAAACTAAAGAAAAAACAACACGAACCCACCAAAATCTAGGGGTGATCTCAGGTGCTCCTGAAGGGTAAGTAGATCCTGCTTCACATGTGGCACCCGTCGTGTTGCTTATCTGATAACAAATCCGATGAATAGTCTAATTCGGTAGATCACATTCCTGAAAGAGAACTTGAAGGGGATTCTAGCTACGACGTAAGGAACATATCCGATATCATTTGTGAAACGGTTATTCCATAACGGTCAACCAGCTCGTGATGGCGTCCATAAAAGTTACGAAGGGATGATTTTAACTTCACCATTTAAAAGACATAAAAGCACTAGTGATCGTAGGTTTTTAAAGATAGAAAAAAAGTAAACGGTCATGATACATATTCAAATTCATTTCTGAATAACATAATAAAAGTACTTCTGTTAACTGTTTATGTAGAATTTGTGGCAGTGTTAGAAAGTGGAGAAAACTTTTAAAAGGCTATCATAATCACTTATGGGCCAGAAAATACTACTGTCCCCCATCAATTGATTTTGAATGAAATTGACAACATTAAAACGCAGACCGTAATGAGGCCCCCAATATATCTGTTATTTAAACATTGATTTGCAAATAACCATACACTCGCTCGCCACACAGCAGGATACCACAAGACTATAGATACCAGGGCACTACAAGCGTATTGCTTTCATTTATTTGTATAGTAGAAATGTCGATTGCAGAATAAAAAAAACCATTAATGCATACAGCGGTTGTCACTAATTTCGGATTTTTAAACAATCATAATGCATATACGAACCGAATAAAATAGGTAGCCATGCTGTTGAAATCGTCAACGACCCGAATGGTATGAGGAGCCAATGTTGTTGACATCACACAACTCGAAAGGGATTATTAGCCAATGTTGTTGACATAGTGCACGACACGAAAGAATTAATAACCAAGGTTGTCAATCGGACGGGAATGGATAACAAAGGATTTAACATCGCGTTCGACCCAAACTATATTAGAAGACATGCTAATTGCTACCGTGTTCTATCAGAAGGGAACGGATTAGTAGCCATGGTTATTGAAATCATGCACGACCCGGACGGCTTAAGTAGTCACCTGTTGGTGACCTTCTGTTGTTGTCTGTTTTATGGTCGGGTTGTTGTCTCTTTGACACATTCCCCATTTCTATTCTCAAATTTATTGTTGACATTTTGCACGACCTGAAGTGATTGAATAGCCATGTGTGAAAAAGAGTGGCGAAAGATACTAGAGGGACAGACGATATATTCTCTAGAATGCATTATCAACATACTATGGAAAGAGAAAACTCCTATAATATATCCTATGGAATCTATTAGAATATGCATGCCAGTTATCTGTAACCAAAAAAGGCAGCCATTGGAAAATATAACTCTGTAAACGCATTTATCGGTCATATATGACGCCATCGTTAGTAAGTTGACCGTTTTCAAATATGGTCTATTTCCCTTGATCAAGTCTTTAAATCTACTATTAATGACCTCGTGTAAACCTTTTCCCATTTTCTCAATTGCAGCATCGTTTTCTTTTAAAGTCCTTGGAATCATTAATTGGTCCAATATAACCTTATCAAGACCTTTACTTTTTGCAATGTCATAAGCGGTTTGACCTGAAGCATTCTTCATACATTTTGACGCACCAAGTCGTATTAAATCATTAAATATGTTTTCCGTTGCACCTTAGTTAGCTGCGTTATGAAGAGGCGATACCAGGTAGGACCTTTATTATCTCCCTTCACTGGAAGTCTGCTTGAATTTACAAGGTCGTCACTACTTTCAATCAATTTTATAAGATCTGACCATTGCCCAGTTTTTTCTAAATCGTCTATCTGCTGACGTAGTTTTATAACATCCTCCCTGAAGACATTTGTATATACGTTGATTGGATAATACGCCATTATCTGCAACAACAATACAAAATAAAAGCAAAGAGACTTCCTTATGTGAAATATCAGAATAATATTGATGCCGGCATGCAAAGATGGTAGGGAGATATTTTTAAAGGATATAAACAATGTTTTATCTAATTTTTCATATCTTTTAAATGAGATAAAATTTGATTAGTTATTTACTAATTATACAAGATGTATGTTTCATTATTTTAGGGAGATATTTTTAAAGGATATAAACAATGTTTTATCTAATTTTTCATATCTTTTAAATGAGATAAAATTTGATTAGTTATTTACTAATTATACAAGATGTATGTTTCATTATTTTACGTTATTTTTAACCGCAATTTCTTGTCATTCTTCATTTCAAAATGAATTGCATGAACTGTAACAAACATGATGACACACGTTTCCGTAGGGGTGTAAAAGCATTCACCTTGCGTATTAATTCAGGATGAGGCACTTCCGCACTTCATACAAAATGTATTTTTGTCAACGCTTTTACAACACAATGAAAAGAAACATTAAATTCTTAAATTAAAATTTAGACGAAATTTAAATTAATGTACGAAATAACAATGATGATTGTAATGATTTTATGGTTCTGGTCCTGCCCAGAATTAATTTGATATGATTTATTTGGGGAATGGAGATGATAACACCTGTCTGAACTTTTGATGTTTCATTTCAATATTTATAAAATGTTTTTTTCTGTTACAAATCATGCTGTTTTGTTATATGTGTACATGTCTTGCTGCACATCAATGCCCCTTGATTTGGAACATAAATATTCTTATTCTTAGTGTTACTCTATTGTGGTTCACACAGTCTAAAAAAAAATCCAGCATTTAAAAATGAGCGAGTGCGGAGATCTAGCTTTAATTAGATTGAAATTTGTAAAGTAAACCATTATATGCCAAAGTACAAACACGGAGCTTTGGCTAACACCACAGAGCAAGCAATAAAGGTCCCCAAAACACTAGTGTAAAACCATTCAAACGGGAAAACTAACTGTATAATATATATAAAAAAAAACGAGAAACGAGAAACACTTATGAACCACATCAATATTAAATTAAAACCACTGAACATTATATTCCTCGCTGTGTTTTATTGTTTTTTTCCCCTTTTTATTACCAAGAATAGATGAAGATTACTTCTTAACTTGACAGTGTTGCTGCAAACCTGTATCCTTGAAGCATACCAACATCTTTTATATTAAGATAATTCAGTGAAATAAAACAGCATTTATCATGTTTATAATTTAATTTTATTAATATAACGAAACAGTATATATAAGTAAATTTTATTAATAAAACAAAACAATAAAACAACGTGACAAATACCAACGATACTTGTACCTTAATTATTGCTTTGACACGATTAAGGCATATACAGCCCTGGAGATCATTACACAACAAATCATGCTCTATCAAGCTTGTACACTACTCACTACTAATTCTACATGTTCTAGTTTATGCAGCTAAGTATAATTATGTATACTTGTGTAGATGGTTACGGTGGTTTTACCATTTCTAGATCTAATTTTACTATTTGAACTATTCTAAGGAATTCTATGTAAATGACTTCTCAATTTTTCATACACATTGTCGATGCCACTTCTGTTGGAGATTTATTTCCCCGAGGGTATCACAAGCTCAGTAGTCGGCACTTTTGATATTTTGTTTGGTTTCGAGCGTCACTGATGAGTTTTTTGTAGACGAAACGCACGTCTGGTGTATATACAAAATTTAGTCCTGGTGTCTATGATGAGTTTATTTATACCCTTTTGTAAAGCTTACATCCATTTCAAGGTTATACCCTTTTGTAGAGCTTACATCCATTTCAAGGTTATACCCTTTCGTAGAGCTTATATCCATTTCAACATTTTCAAGGTTAGTTATTACTCAGTTCGGTTGTCTTTTGTTTTATGCTTTAGTCTTTTTTAATAACGTCTGAGAGTATACCGATTACGGCATTATGTCGCGACTTTTCATGTCTGTAAATCGTGAAAGAACTGGACAAAACATGGCTAGGCACGTCCCTGTTACAGCGAGTACAAAACTCCAGCCTATAGAGCAATCGTAGGCCTGATACATGACGGACTTAGACCCACAGTATTGTCTTATAAACGATGATCCAAACCCAAGTGGGTAAATAAATAACCCTGCAATCATTACTAGGACTGAAAAAGAGAAAACATTAGCACATTATCAATATTGAATAGGACAAAATAATGGACAATACAAAATATAAATTTGATCACAGACATAAGCATTAAGTTAACATGTTTCCTTGTCTGTTTTAAATTTTCGTTGTTTCTAGACTTATTTTATCCATTTCTCAATATGTTTTATTGGCTTTCTTTTAGTTGTTGTACAATTGTAGTTTTCCTGCTTTTGTTTTTTCTTTCTTTTATTTGTATGTTGAGTTGATTTGGGGTTTAATATGGTGGTTTTTTTCCTGTGTGTGCGTTAATATGAAGACAAACAGATCCTAAATCCAGAAACAAAAACACAAACATAAAAGTGAACACTCGAGGACTCCAATCTTGGTGATTTGGTTTCTTGCCACTGGAGTTTATTTAACTTCAGTTAAATTCGAATCAAGAGCAGAACGTTTGTTTTAATTCATTAACAATCTGAGATCCTGTCATTTTTATATATGTTTTTTATTGCTTGTTTTGACTTCATTTGAATTTCCTTTCAAATTTTGGAAATGAATAATTTTACCAAGATAGTAATTTCTTATTTCCGATTTGAAGCAATGCATCTCTACCGTTTCCGTTTTATTGATTAGAATAATTAATAGTGCCCGGATGTGTATGTTTCTGTTCATTTGTTGTATTGTTATTAAATTAGCAAAATTCTCATAGGATAATATATTTCTCCCTGTTTTAACTGTTTTAACCAATCGCAATGACTAATCATAAAAAGAATTTCGAAGGAAAGCCTATTTGCTTGTCAACCAATTCAAACACAATTTCCTACACACCACCCCCTCCAACCGACACCCAAATTTAAAGGACTTTAAAGCTATTTTACTGGCTCAATGTGTTTTCAATCCAAATGATAGAGACTAGGTGCAAGTCGTCAATATATGAATCAAACTTGGCTGCATGTATCTGGGGTATCCTTTATTTAGAGTTCTATTGAATAGATGCGTTCAAAAAAGTCACATGTATTTGGGGTATCCTTTATTTCAAGTTCTATTGGATAGATGCGTTCAACAAAGTCACATGTATCTGAGGTATCTTTTATTTCAAGTTCTATTGGATAGATGCGTTCAACAAAGTCACATGTATTTGGGGTATCCTTTATTTCAAGTTCTATTGGATAGATGCGTTCAACAAAGTCACATGTATTTGGGGTATCCTTTATTTCAAGTTCTATTGAATAGATGCGTTCAACAAAGTCACATGTATCTGAGGTATCCTTTATTTAGAGTTCTTTTGAATAGAAGCGTTCAACAAAGTCACATGTATCTGAGGTATCCTTTATTTAGAGTTCTTTTGAATAGAAGCGTTCAACAAAGTCACATGTATCTGAGGTATCCTTTATTTAGAGTTCTTTTGATTAGAAGCGTTCAACAAATGTGCATGTATTTGGGTATCCTTTATTTCAAGTTCTATTGCGATATATACGTTCAACAAAGTCACATGTAGCTGGGGTATCCTTTATTTCGAGTTCTATTGGATAGATGCGTTCAACAAAGTCACATGTAGCTGGGGTATTCATGTGTATGTCAATTCTGATTGAATAGAAGCGTTCAATAATATCACATGTATCTGGGGTAATCCTTTATTTAAGTTCTATGGATATATGCGTTCAACAAAGTCACATGTTTCTGGGTATCCTTTATTTCGAGTTCTTTTGATAGAATGCGTTCAATCAGAGTCACATGTACTGGGATTCATTTATTTTCGTGATAGAAGGACAAATCTTGTATTGTGGGATATTTTATTTCTGAGTTTACGATATATGCGTTCTTAACAAAGCATTCGTTAACTTTAAACCTTTGTTTCCCGTCTACGATAATCGTTCAACAAAGTCACATGTAGCTGGGTATCTTTATTCAAGTTCTATTGAATAGAAGCGTTCAATAAGTCACATGTATCTGGGTATCCTTTATTTCGAGTTCTATTGGATTAGATGCGTTCAACAAAGTCACATGTATTTGGGGTAACCTTTATTTCGAGTTCTATTGATAGAAGCGTTCATCAAAGCACATGTATTGGGGTATCCTTTATTTCGAAGTTCTATTGAATAGATGCGTTAACAAAGTCACTGTTTCTCAGGATCCCCATTTAAGTCTTTCGAATGAGCGTTCAACAGTTCCTGTACTGAGGTACCTTATTAAGTTTCTTTCGGATAGAAGCGTTCAAAGTCCATGTTCGTGAGGTATCCTTATTTGAGTCAAGAACCGTTCAACAAACTTCTGTATTGGGGTATCCTTTATTTAGTCTGATTGCAATTGCGCACAAAGTTCATGTACTGGTATCCATTATTTGAGTTCTAGTGGAGATGCTTCAACAAGTCCACATTGTAACTGGTATTCTTTTGTAATTGTTAAATGTTCAACAGTCACTGTATGTGGAATTTTATTCACATAGCGTTACGCAACCAAATCACAATGAATCCTTTATTTCGAGTTCTATTGAATAGATGCGTTCAACAAAGTCACATGTAGCTGGGGTATTCTTTATTCAGTTCTATTGAATAGAGCGTTCAACAAGTCACATGTATCTGGGGTATCCTTTATTTCGAGTTCTATTGAATAGAACGTTCAATAAAGTCACAAAGTCTGAGTAATCATCTATATAGCAGATAGTAAAGTTAAGTAATGCTATTGACAAATTTATTTTGTTTACTATTTGATGTTCATGCAATTTGTAGATGAAAATAAATATGAAAACTATGGTCTGATAACGTGTAATAAGCATTACCAGTAAAACGTTATCTGTGTAGTATATAAACTATAAGATATGTTTTAACATAAAACTAAATATCTTGTAAATACTGACACGGGTTACACCATCAAATTCGTTATAAATCAGTGACTCGTATGAGGGTTACTGATGAGAGCGAAAAAAAACTGTAACTGAGTGATGCAGTATGTATGTTTTTTTTTTTATTCACATAACTGCCATTCTCTGTTGCAAGGTTTTGCTTGTCAAGTTGTATTTGTTTTTTTGTTGTTTTTTTAACAAATAATCTGTAGTAGCCCCAGACACTATGTTCTGTTTGAGCCATTTTGATAAATCTTTCTGACAAGCGATAGATTTTAACTATCTGAAAAACGCTTTGTCAATATAGATAGTCAGAAAAAGTATGAATTACTGTTGACGCAGAGTATGCATGTCTGCCATGAGCTTCTGAAAGGTATTGTCTTATTTGCATTAAATCAAACTTAAAGAGGCGGGAATACCAATGGGACAATGAACTCTCAAATGTCAATGTTCTTTTTCGCGAGTAAATGTAAACACGATTCTCAACGTTAAGTAAGATGTAATTGTGGTGTTACTATCAATGTAAATATTGCATGTTATATAATACCAATCTATAATCATGTTCTTATGACGTAACACTCAAACAGACAAGTAAACATCAATCATAGAAGACATGCAATATTCCAATATGAAAAATATACCTTATTATAGAAATATAGATTACATAATACTGAGAGTAATCAACCTTTCCAAGTGTTGTTTACCGACTAAAAAATCATTTATCAAAGACTCAACTTAAAGGCTTATATTGTGGCTTTACTTGTTCTTCGGTTCCTTACTCTATGTTTTAAACATTTCTGAGGTGAGAAAAACAAATCAAATGTTATTGATAAAATATTGAATGTTTTTTTCTTTATGCATGAGAGATTTAAGTGTGTTTGTCACATATTTGTCATAAATCATTATTAATTTTAGAATAAATTTTTTTATATGTACCGTAACAGATTGCCAAAAACTAAACGGTTGATTTGCTTGACGTGTGTCGGATGTATAAATGCGCAGCCACGTGTAGTTGGAATTGGGACTCAAAATCGATGCCGTTTGGGATGGATTCAATAATCTTTATGAAAATAAGGTGATGCGGTGTGAGACAACAGATTTCATTTGAAGTGATTATAAGCAATTATGGGTCACTGTGCGGCCTTCAACCATGATAAACACGCAGGCCGTAAAGTTGACTATAAAATGTCACGACGTCAAAACTATGAAATATTTCAAACGAGACAGTAGCTTGTATTCTTCCGGTTGATTTAATTAATAGGCGATAAATCAAACTTTAATCCTTTTGCCGACTATAACCTAACTTTATGAACTGTGTAACAACGTTATTTCATATCTTTACGTGCTTGAAATTCAATTGCTAATTACTATTGATAGAGCCCTTTTATATTTCAAAGGACTCCAATTATTAAAACTCCTTTATCAAATAGTTCAGTCCATTGTAAACCAAATAAATAGATAATTGTAAAAACGCTGTAATGACATTGATTAACTAATATATATGTAAGCCTCAAATCTATGTCCGGCCTCAAATCTATGTCCTTTCCCCAAATCTGTGTCCTTTTTTAATATTGCGTCATAGATGTTCCAAATCTATGTCCTGTATTGTCTCAAATCTATGTCCTTTATTTACCCAAATCTATGGCCATTTTTGGCTCCAATCTATGTCCTTTCATCGACGTAAAACATAACAAAACGTCATCAAGTATATGACGTCATTGCAAAAAAGGAATAATGGCGGAGCAGGACACTATTCCAAATGAAGGATACACTATATCTAATAAGCGCAAAAAAGGTATTTCAAAGGATCCAAATCCAGAATCGTTTTGGGCGGATATGCCGTACATTGTACAGATTGCAAAGGCCAAAGAAGAACATCAAAATCGGGGAGCAAAGAAAATTGTTGACGAATTGAAAGTGCCGTTTTCTGACAGAATGGTAACAAAGTTTTTGTCGCTTTACTTTTATGATCAAGAATCTAAATGTATCTACAAAAAATCTCAAGACTTAAATAGCAATCATAGAAAATGTTTAGACAAAGAGCAATTAATTCAGATAATTAACAAAAACCACATGAAAGACCATAGAAAATATGAGGCAATTTATGACTGTTTAAGAAGTACAGTATTTCCTGTCGTTAGAGAAAGCATCAAGGTACTATTTAAATTAAACGTAAACTGCCAGGGCTGTAACAATGCAGTAGAAATTCAAAAAACAACAGTTTTAAGGCGCCCAATTCCTGCAACTTATGCTAACAGTCGTTGGCAAATAGACTTAAAGAAAATGCCACCAGTCCGAGGTTACAACTACATTTGCAACATAGTAGATTGCTTTTCTCGCTTGGCATTTGGTGGCCCATTAAAAGGAAAATTTGCAAAAGATGTAGCAGAACTAACTTTAAAATATGTATATCTGTATGGTCCGCCAAGAATATTACAGAGTGATAACGGCAAAGAATTTACAAATGTAAACTTGGATGAAGTTGTTTCAATTTTTAAGACTAGGCAGATACATGGACGTCCCTATCATCCACAAAGCCAAGGACGCGTAGAACGCTTTAACAGAACACTTACTGAATATTTTAGAAAAGAAATGTCGTTAGAAAAAGACTGGCCTTCAAAATTGCCAGAATTTTATTATAATTACAACAACAGGGTACACAAAAGTACAAAGCCTTCTACACCATATCAACTTTACTTTAAAAGACCTAACTTTGCACCACCTATTGATGAACAGGTAACTATAAACTTAGCTTAATGCTTTATTTTAAAATATATGGCGAATTTTAAAAACAGCTGAAATATATATAAAAAAAAACCAAAAAAAAACACGACACAACACAAACAAACAAAGTAACACACACACATACACACATCTTGTGAAACTATATGAAAGTTTTACACTAAATTCATTCTATTTCATTCATAAATTATTCTAAAATATTATAAAATGCCAAAGTGATACATGTACTGTATGTAAATATAACGTATCTATATTGTAGCATTGGTGAAAATATTACGGGCAATAAAACCGTTTCTTTTTTTATAGCTTCCATTTGTGCTCCTAACTGAAGATGAAAGAAAGTTCCTAGAACAGGCACACTTAGATGTAGAAAATGAAGAAGAAGAGATTGGTGAAATATTACCTGAAAGTAACATAAATGAAGATGAAAATGGAAATTTGGAGATGTTGAGAAACATAAATGACAGAGATGTAACGTTTGAAGGTAATAATACAAGTCTTTATTTACTCCAATAGTAATCTGAAAGGTTTTACCTTTTAAGGCCCTGATATTAGTTAAACAAAGTTATTTTTAAAATACAATTTTATGAGAAAAATAAATGTAAATAGATATAGGAAGATGTGGTGTGAGTGCCAAGGAGACAACTCTCCATCCAAATAACAATTTTTTTAAAAGTAAACCATTATAGGTCAATGTACGGCCTTCAACACGGAGCCTTGACTCAACAACAAGCTATAAAGGGCCCCTAAATTACTAGTATAAAACCATTCAAACGGGAAACCCAACGGTCTTATCTATATAAAAATAATGCATATTTTAAATTTACTGTGTTATCATGTTAATATTTTATATGTTTGCGTTAAATTTGCCACTGGACGTTACACAACCATCGACTATACAGTTTAATTTGTTTAAACTTATTTTTATTAAAGAAGCCATGGATATTGTATCGGAACCTAATGAAGAACACCAAGAAGTTCAGGAGACAAACAAAGGGAGGCATTTGGAAAATGATCATATAGTTACAGAAACCGGAGATAAATACTTCACTACGGAAACAAATGATATTGCACATTTAGAAGTCGTAAGTAATGTTTTAGTATGATAGAGTATTTCTGCTACTTTGCACATGTGTGCATATTGTATGTGTGTTTTGAAAAAAAAAGTTATACGCTAATTTAAATAAAATAGGTTGATCCGTTTTACATGTTTTCACCTTTGAATGAATTAAAACAAATCGAAATGAAAAAAATCATGTAAATTAATGATGTTCTTTTTAAATTAAATTTTTTTCCGACATATTTTACTTTATGTTCTTTCAGATGCAAAAGAATCTCGATCCCATGGAAGGTGCAAGTCCGTATTACAAGAAACTTTACAAAAGACGCTTTGTAAATGATGTCAACGATAAAGAAAATGCTATTCCCGTAAGTCATACATTCATTATCACTGGACTAGTATATATTTGTTTAGGGGCCAGCTGAAGGACGCCTCCGGGTGCGGGAATTTCTCGCTACATTGAAGACCTGTTGGTGACCCTATGCTGTTGTTTTTTATTTGGGCGGGTTGTTGTCTCTTTGACACATTCCCCATTTCCATTCTCAATTTTATGTAGATATGTAAATAAAAATATCAAATGTTAATTTATACAAAAAAAAGAATTCTTATCCTTTTACATTTTATGTATCTATTCATTATCAGTGCCAATGTGGTTTATACGACAAAAGTAATGTTAATATTTTATTTATTAATACAAATGGTTAAAATTGCTTTATGATTTGTTTTTTTAGACTGGAGGAAAATCTGTTATGAATAGTGGGCTGATGGATTATTTTCAAAAACGTCAACTAGAGATATATCCTCTTGAACTGTTTTCTGACAATTATCAGGATATTTTCACTCCTACTATTGGGGAGTATTTGCAATTCAAAACAAATCCAGCTATGAACAAAGGGACGGCAGTGTTTACATCCGGTTTCTGGAGAGAAGGAATATGCCAAAACATAAAAAATGATCCTTCTCGGGGAAAGATTTTTGTTATTAAAGACATAATTACAAGTTTTACATTTGAACTAAATAGATATCAGCTAAGACCAAACAATTGATATATGCTCTATTGTGATTCACAAATATTGTAATTAAAAATATAGAGCACGTAACTTTTATTTTTATCAATTCAGAATGATTTTATTGATATTTAAAGTAACATATAATAGATAATGTGGTATGAATGTCAATTTAACAGCAATATGAGAGAATTTAGAGACAATTGAAGAACGCATAAGTTGCATACAAATAGTAATTCTTTACTGTCTTTTTAGTAAAAAAATGTCTAGTTTAATTCTTCAAGACGGCATACAATAATAACACACACATGATTTTAACCACAAACTTGGAGAAATTACTGTATAAAACCAAAATCATACAAGACCGTACTTAAAAAGCAATATTTTAAATCAGGGACTTTCTTAGTCTCTGTTTAAATACAAGCGAAATAATCTAGCAAGTATAAAAAAGAAGATGTGGTATTATTGCCAATGAGACAACTATCCGCAAAAGACCAAAATGACACAAACATTAACAACTATAGGTAACCGTACAGCCTTCAACAATACGCAAAGCCCATACAGCATAGTCAGCTATAAAAGGCCCCCGATAAGACAATGTAAAACAATTCAAACGAGAAAACTAACGGCCTCATTTATGTAAAAAAAAATGAACAAAAATGTAACACATGAACAAATGACAACCACTGAATTACAGGCTCCTGACTTGGGACATGCACATACATAAATAATGTGGCGGGGTTAAACATGTTAGCGGGATCCAAACCCTCACCCTAATCTGGGACAGTGGTATAGCAGTACAACATAAGAACGAAAGATTTACTGATACTTGAGCTCTTGTACACACATGTAAAACACATACCAACAAATTAATATTGACCTATGGAAAACGACTTAATAAAAAAAAACTATAAGGCCGAAATTATTAGACGGGCATAAATTTGCGCATGGCTAAAAAAAATTAAACATTACACAGTTTTAAAGACTTTTCTTTTATAACGGACATAAATTTAAGAAAAACGTCACAATTAAAAATCGGCCACATATTTGAGGTCGAATTATTTTTTAAAGGACATAGATTTGCGAATGACGTCATGATTAAAAATCGGCCACAGATTTGAGGTCGAATTATTTTTTACGGACATAGATTAGCGATTGACGTCACGATCGGGCATAGATTTGAGAAACGGACACAGATTTGAGGTCGTACATAGATCTGAGGTTTACATATATAGGTCGTAATAACGGAAAAGGGAGTAGGATATAAAGAATTCATACGCAAAACAAAACAATGCAACGTTCACTTGTATTCTGACATCTAATTTGTGATCGAAGTATTTAATCATTCCATTAAAACTCAGCGAACTGTTACACACACACGTTGGGTTTTAAAATGGAGAAGAGAGAGACCCCCAAAAGATTATCCCCTCCAAATGTCTTCCTCCAAACTCAAATTGCAGGAAATTCTCATTTCTAAGCATAAGACAAAAAATCTGAAATAAAAAAGGTTCATTCTGTTTACTGAAGTTAAGGTTGCACACCAACTAACCTCACATACTCAATCAGCGCCTTCTTTTCAAACACAACACTATTGAGTGTAAAACAAACAGATGATAAGACAATAACCATTTTTCATTTAAATTAAGTGCTATTTTCTTGTCAAAAAAGTATAATTATAGTTCATCTTTGTTTTTTTATCATATTATTTTTTCTTAAGTTTCAAAAATCCCAAATTCAAGACATTGTTAATCTATTTATCACAAATCTACCTCACGTGTTATTGTGTTATTAAGCACATACCTCGTGTGCCATTTTTTTGTCAGTAAATATCATGATTACCTCACGTGTGTCAGTGAGTATCTACCTCACGTGTAAATTGTGTCAGTAAGTATCTACTTCAAGTATAAATTGTTCAGTGAACATCTACCTCACTTGCAAAAAGTGTCAGTTAGTTTCTACCTCACGCGTAAAATGTGTCAGTAAATATCTACCGCACGAACCAATTGTGTCAGTAAGTATCAACCTCACATGTAAATTTTGTCAGTGAGTATCTGTTTTATGTGTAAATAATGTCAGTTATTATTAACCTTACCTGTAAATTTTGTCAGTGAGTATCTGTTTTATGTGTAAATTGTGTCAGTAAGGTCCAAGTGTAATTCGTGTCAGTAAATATCTACCACACGCGTAAATTAATTATTATTCAGGATAGTATCTTTCTCACGCACAAGGTGTTTCCTTACATACGAATGAATTGTGTATGTAAGTATCGTCTTAACATAGAATGTTTGAACATAAAATTCCTCTCCATTAATTGTGTTTATTTCAAAACCATTAAGTTTGATTATTTTCATATGTAAATCGTTAATCTACACGAGACTCTACAATATTGTCAAATCTTAATAAGATACCGGTAATAATGTATGTGTTTGCATTTCCAATTTAACAAATGGTACAATTGTACAACACTTTACTATAAAAACCTTCCCTTGGCAATGATTACAGAAACATTACATTATGCTGATGTTAACAGATAGTTAAGTAATTGGTGTTACAATTGAATTACAAAAACGTAGACAATTCGCTGTAGTAAATTGTTGTGTCAACGATATCGTGAAAAAAGTATATTACATTAATGAAACTGTTATCTCATGCGTTGTGTAACATCTTCTAGATATTATTTGTTTTTCTTGCAATCCGATAAACTAGATAAATATTGACAAACATAAACAATATCAAATGGCGATTATTTAACCTTATTAAGGTTTACCAATGTTTCTATGATTGTCTCTTCAATCTTCATCTAAAGCAGAGTTAACATAAGGAGTAATTGTTTTGGGTTATGTTTACTCCATCCCTAAGATAACATTATTTGTCTTGGGTGTTTACAACGATAATGTGGATAATTGGAAAATTGTTGCATAGGCATCGAATAGGCCTTTGGATCTAGACTGAGTGATTACTCAGTGAAAAGTAATTTGAATGATCACTTATAATGTATTTTCGAAAATGTGCTCTTCTTTAGTTAGTCCGACAGCAGAGTATTGTGCTGCTCATGGGTACAAAGAAAATGCATGTGTATTAAATCTGTTTAGCACAAATTACGTATAGGTTTCTACACATTCAATAATTCGGTAATTAGCTGTGACCATTGTAGCAATATACAAACCATAACAGTAACAGTTTTTCAACCTTTCTGTTAAAAACTGGTCATTGTTGTTTGTTTTTGGGTTACAAATTTGGTTTTCGTTTATCATTTTTTTCACTTACATAAGGCCGTTAGTTTTCTAGTTTGAGTTGTTTTTCATTTGTCATTTTGGGGAATTTCATAGCTAACAGCGCGGTATGGCTTGGCTCATTGTTGAATGTCATACTGTCATATGTTTGTTAACTACTGTGTCATTTGGTTGTTTAATTAGCAATAATACCATAATAATTTTATTTATATATACCCTGCCATATCTGTAACCATTCTGACAACCTTCAGCTAGGACATATGCCTATAAACGTTACTGATAACTAACCTGCTACAAATTGTACATAACCTGCCATAACTGTAACAGCCCTAACAACTTTAACTTACCTGCTACAAACTGTACATATCCTGCCATAACTGTAACAGTCCTAACAACTTACCTGCTACAAACTGTACATATCCCGCCATAACTGTAACAGTCCTAACAACATCACATGGTATACACGATGTACATACGGCTAAGAATGCTCCACATGAAAGTAGTACACATCCTGCTCCATATAAAACACACGCCGCCTGCCATGCTCCAGACGGTAAGTTTCCCAAATTGAAATATCCACCATAAAACTCACATTCCTGTTTTAAGTTTCCTCCGGGAAATACTGTTCGTGATAAACACAAACTTATCATTCCAAACGTATCTAACAGATTGGAACCAACAAGCCACACAGGCTGAACGAATGCATACGTAGTTAAACCGGAAACCAGAACTGACAGAAAAGCCCAGATTATTAGAACGGGTGATATCATGTCCTTAGTAAGATCATCGTTGGCTTGTTACATCATCGAACAATTATTCCATAGTCTATAAAGTAAATTGAGCAATCATTACATCACTTATAAAGTATAATGAGCAATTAGTATATAGTCTATAAAGTGTATTTATAATGCATCTGTCTGAATACACGAATCAAATGTTGTATGTACAATATTATAATGTTAATATGCCATATTTGTACAATAAAAAAAGTACGTCATTGTTAAATTAATCAAATAAAGCAAAGTGTCGACTCCCCAATCATCCCACGTGGTGATTCCCCAATCATCCCACGTGGTGATTCCCCAATCATACCACGTGGTGATTCCCCAATCATACTACAGATCAATACAATTGTTGCATTTTCCCCAGTAAACCCGAGTCTAGCTGTTGATTCACATTATATGTAGTCTATGTTCGATTATCAACGAGGAATAGATGATAGCATTAATGGAATCTAAAGTAAAGATTGCTATTTCAGGCTCATGTTTTCTAATTTAAATACAGAGACATTGTATAGAGTACGGATTATTAAAGAATGATAAATGTTTTACGTTTGCATAAGAATGTAATTATCTTGTTTGGTAATTCAACAATCTGATAGACAGATTGAGTTATAATGGAGATGGATGGTTTGATATGCTTTAAAATACAATTATTCTGGGAAAAAACGAAGTCTGTGTAATCAGGCAATCTTAAATTAAAAGTTCGATAAAGTCTCCCAACGATTGTATAGACGGCATGGTTCTGTAAATAGAGGTCGCGGGCTTTCTAGCGACTAATGTCTAGCGACGAAAAGTTGTTTACACATAATTTTCATACGTAATCAAACCAAATGGCATTTTAAAACAGAGGGGTCCATGAACTCGTTTTCAAGTTAGATAAGTTTGAATGATAAAAACCATTCGAAAGCTGCATCTTTTCCCGATAAGTCATAGTTTGACGTCGCTAAAATAACAATTTACATTAGCAACGTCATTACCTCCCCTGTAACTGTATTGTATGCCCTTAATGTTCATATTGCGTTAATATATTCTCGTCCTGAATATGCATTTGATTTGCCGCCGGACACAAACTTCACAGCCATTCATCATTATCATTTATCGATCACCTCTAATTGGCAATACCATAATAAATATCGTTGGCCTTTTCTTCAATTCTAAGATTTCATTTGATATATCGGGCTTTATCCCTACAATTTGATTTGACTCTAAGACGTTTAACATTTAAGCCTTTTCATTATGTGTAATTTGATTTAAATTGCTAGTCCTTCACATATGGTATTGTAAATTAGAGTTAGTTTGCACATAACAGTGCTAAGTAAATTGACTTTGATAATTTCCAGCTATATTAAGCAGGATAATTATACGTCCCTGGGAGAATACAATAACTACCTATAAACAGTAATTGCATTTACATGAATAACAGTAAAACAGTCAACAAGTTTCCCAGAGGTCGTCTATCTACAAGTGATTCTTTATCAGTATTGATTGGCGCATTGATAAAGTTTCTTATTGGCATTTTTAGAAGAAATTTGATTTGTCTAGAGATCTGTAAATCTTCAATCATATTAAGTCAACTATATAAAAATGGAAATGGGAAATGTGTCAAAGAGACAACAACCCGACTATAGAGCAGACAACAGAAGAAGGTCACCAACAGGTCTTCAATGTAGCGAGAAATTCCCGCACCCGGACACGTTCTTCAGCTTGCTCATAAACAAATATATATAAGACTAAAAAAGGCCAGAGGCTCCTGACTTGGGAAAGGCGCAAAAATGCAATACGTTAGTTTTCTCGTTTGAATTGTTTTACATTGTCTTTTCGGGGCCTTTTATAGCTGACTATGCGGTATGGGCTTTGCTCATTGTTGAAGGCCGTAAGGTGACCTATAGTTGTTAGTGTCTGTGTCATTTTGGTCTTTTGTGGATAGTTGTCTCTTTATCAATCATACCACATCTTCTTTTTGGTATACCACTATGTTCATATATTTTATTACAATAGTGTATGATAAGCTCTTTAATAGTAGTTAATGAACTAGTTAAGAGCATTGAAAGATTATTTGTAAAACACTTACTAGAGGCCGAGATGAAACGATATTTAAATGGTTTTTTGTGTAGTTTAGGTAGCCAATACATAGTAGAGACCTTCAAATGTTCAGAAGAAGCCTTAAGCTTTGATGTGGTTGTGATATGCTTGTTTACTATATGACTCTCTGTGGAGCGGATGGACTTGAATGTAGATGAATTTAAAATTTCATTTTTAAGAACGTCCGTGTAGTATTTACGCCATACTACCACCACATTGTTGGCTGCTTTGTCGGCGGGTACAAACACAAAACGTTTTGAAAGTATTTGAAGTTTATTTCTTATTCTGGAAATAGGTCTATTATGTACTCTATTATTTACTTCTAAATTATTTTCAAATGTGATATTCTCTTATCTACTACATTCATACATTTATTTAAATAAGAATCAAGAGATTTTTTATCAGATTTTTCCCGTTTACACCATTTTTTACAAAACAAGGAAAGAGCATCTTTGGTGACTTGACGACACTCTTTCCAATCTATTTTAGATGGAGGACGATATTTTGGTCCTTTTTAAAAAAAGCTTTTAACCTCTCTATCCTGGACGATATTGAGGTCTCCTGTAATAACATGGCCATAGGGAACATATCTAAACATCGACGATTCACAGTTTCAAGTTAAGGGAGTATTACTATCTATAGTCACGTCTGATGTAATCGTCGTATAATTAAAAATTAAACTTCTGGGTTTTTTGTATGTGTATGAAATTATAGGTGGTTTTATATTATCAAAACAGGTAGGTATAAAGTTTTGAACGGTAGAGTCATTAAATATACTAGATAAGTTGATAAAATCAATACCTCTGCTAATATATTTAATTTTAAAAAAATGACGTTTATGATCTTCAGGTTTGTCGATACGCGAGAACAGCCTATGGTGGCAAAAAGCTGTAATTATACAAGAATATCTATACAGTGGGCTGAAGAATGAGATGGTGTCACACTCTTTGAAAATATCGTGTAATTTACTAATGGGTATTTGACCCAGTTTACATAATAATTGATGCCTACCATTATTTTTAAATATAGAGATTATCAAGTGTATAATTTATACGATGTTTAACTTGTTGATTTCGATTGATACGACGTCACTTGGCGTAGAGGTTTAAACTTATTCGGATGTGTCTACTTTTGTGTTTCAAATGTCTGGTTATGTAAATGTATTTCAGTTGTTTCCTGTAATTAGTTAATACTTCAGTTTTATCATGTACATCTTTTGAATATTCATTTTATAAAATTCACTGTTTGCAAAAGTATAAATTATTCTAAATTATAGGGATTTTCTGGTAACTAACAGAAAACCCTTGCCGTTTTGGCACAACCTTTTTGATCGTTTGGTCCTCGATGCTGTTCAACTTTGTACTCGTTTCGGCTTTCAAACTTTTGTATCTGGTCGTCACACATAGGTCTTGTGTGGACAAAATACACTTCTGGCGTATTAAAATTTTGAACTTGTTGCCTTTTGTTGGCTGTTGTTCGTGTGATTCTTTGTCAATTGTGTTCTCCAATTTATTTATATTGTAGTCCTGTGTAGTCATTTTGATGTTATATTTCACATGGCCATAAAAGTGCGAGGTTTGGCATGCCACAAAACCAGGTTCAACCCACCATTTTTTCCTTTAAAAATGCCCTGTACCAAGTCAGGAATATGGCCATTGTTATATTATAGTTCGTTTCTGTGTGTATTACATTATAACGTTGTGTCGTTTGTTTTCTCTTATTTTTGAGTGTAAATTCACATTGCGATAAGACGTGTCACGGTACTTGTCTATCCCAAATTCATGTATTTGGTTTTGCAGTTATATATATATGTTATATTTGTTATTCTCGTGGGATTTTGTCTATGTGTGTTACATTTTAGTGTTATGTCGTTGTTCTCCTCTTATATTTAATGCGTTTCCCTCGGTTTTAGTTTCTTACCCCGATTTTGTTTTTTGTCCATGGATTTATGAGTTTTGAACAGCGGTATACTACTGTTGCCTTTATTTCCCATGAGACCTATTATTTCGTTGTTTTTTTTTATCAATAATATTCATGATATCAATAGAAGAAGTAGTAGATATGTTCCCTTGTCCAAGTATATTGTCATTTAGACCCAGGGGATAAGCTGTTTGAAGTCGTATAATCCAAGACAGTTCGATATTTTTACGGGAGTCTTCAAATAGTCCCTGTTTAATTAAATGATTAAAGATTTGTACTTCTAGCTATTGGTCACTGTTCAGTATTTTTTTTTATGTTTCGGCTTTTTCACTGTGTTTTATTTGAGAAAGATTGAGTGCTTCTATAAAAGAAGGAAGATAGATACAAGAGTTACAGTCAAACTCATAAATCAAAAATAAACTGACAACGCCATGGCTAAACATAAAAAGGACGCACAGAAATAAAAATAAGCTGCCCGGAAACAGGAGCACTTACTGTTATAGTTTTCCGATTATTTTATTATCCAGAAAAGACATATGTAAACGGACGATTATTCAGAACAGTTGTATGATATTGGGATATAGTCTATCATTGATATGGAATTCACTACAGATCAAGTTTAAATACAATTGTAGCCATGGCTCTTTATCATCTGAAAAATTATCTTAAATGCTAAGGAGTGAACTTTTAATATTTCTGGAGGAAATGGGGATATAGTCAAAAGAAAAAAGAGATAGCAAATCATACTATGTATGTTTAACTCCCTCAAGAGGAATATTTCGTGATATGTCAATTGAATGTAAAGATTTAGAAAAATTATATACGCTGTGTTCTAGTTCCTGACACTTTAGAATGTTATTTTTTCGAAAAGCGAAAGAAATGTCCTCATCACACAACTATAGAATACTATAATTGTTTTATGTAATTAGCACTATCTACTTTTAATTGTCTTCGTGTAAACATTTCGAACGTAGTTAAAAAGTCTTACTCTAAATGATAAGGGTACACGAAAAATCAATTAAAATGGTTTTGAGTAAGTAAGTTGTTGATGGAAGGCCAATATATAATATGTTAACAATGACATATGTATGTGGCATAAAGATATGAAGTAATTTAATTAGTACAAATGTTACTTTTGCTATCGACTATAGGTAGTTATATATCGTTTGTTTTCTATGTTTAGAGCCTGAACGTTCGCTTCAACCCTTCGATTTCCTTTATACGAATTACCTAACTGAAAGAAAAACTACATCATAAAAATGAAATTCGATACATGTATGTACCCTACACGTATAATAATACTAACCTGTCAACGATACCAGACTAATTATGTACTTTAGAAACTCTAATACTAGTCCACACAACACTCACCAGAGTTCCTCTGATCAAAACACTTGAAAGGTAAGTTTAAATACGACAGTAAAGAACAATGAAATCCATTACTTAAAAGTTAAATTTAATCAAGAGATAGAAAAATCTTAAAGTTTCGAATAATTCAAATTATAAACTTAAATTTTTCTT
>CM034360.1:4066576-4096593 GCA_019925275.1 Mytilus edulis | reverse complement strand
ATTCTATTGGGAGTCAGGGTCACAACCAGCAGGCTCTCTCGGCTCAAGTCGAGCTTTTATCAAATACCGTGGGCACGCAAAGTGTTTCACAAGTTATTCCGTCTTTTGGGGGGAATCCAAAAGAGTTTCAGGAATGGGTTAAGGCCGTCGAAAAATATGCTGTTTTAACGCATGCGATAGGGAACGCGGATCGCGTTAAATTAATTGCGTACCAGTCCAGTAAAGGGGCTGTGAGCGATTATCTTAAGAGGTACTTGACCGCGAATGATCAAGCAACCTGGGAAGAATGCAAAACTCAATTAACGGCAAGATTTTCAGAGGTAACCGACCCGCAACATGCTTTCTCTCTGCTGCGTCAGGTTAAACAAAAGACGAACGAAACGGTTCAAGTATTCGCCGAACGCCTGATGGCTTTAGTTACAGAAGCGTATATAGGACAGCCACGGGACGTCGAACCCGTGGAGAGACAAATTATAGGTTTTTTCGTAGATGGTTTGTTGCTTGACAAACTTAAAATGAAGATTATGCGGGATAATCCGGCTACGCTTGAGGCCGCAATTACTCTAGCAATGACGGAGCAAAATTTGATCACGCGTTTTGGGCTAAGAACGAAAGGGTCCAACGTTCGCGTAAGTAGGGATGAGCAAGTAGGCGCGAGTCATCAACCTATGGAGGTTGATCACTATCGTTCGACCAGACGATGCCATAAATGCGGAAAATTAGGTCATTTTGCAAAAGATTGTAGGAGTAATACTCCACGTAAATACCCGGAAACGCACCGAGTTAATTTAGTTCAACAAAGAAATCTAGCAGAGGTTGTTTGCTACTACTGTCGTGGGAAGGGACACTTCCAAAGATATTGTCCGCAACGAAATCGACAGGGAAACTAACGCGCTCTCTTAATAACGAAGTTAATGAAGGGAGAACTAGTAAAAATAAAATATTTAAACACAAAAGTAAAGATTATGGTAACAAAACTAAAACAATTAATTTAAATAAAGCATTTGAAATAAATTCAACAAATTCTCCAAATTCGTGTTTAATTAAAATTGAAAAAAATAAATACAGGGCTCTAATTGATTCCGGGGCAAGTTGCTCTTTATTACATAAAAGAGTTTATCAAGCTATGAAAAATCCACCTAAGTTAATTAAAAGTAAAGTCTCTCTTCAAGCGGGAAACGGTGAGTCTTTATTAGTAGATGGTAGCGCAAATTTCACATTTGATATTGGGGGATCAAAAATAAATCATGTTTTTCATGTAGTGTCGGATATGAATAGAAATATAATTTTGGGAAGAGATTTTCTACAACAGCAAGGTGTACGCGTCTATTTTGACTTAAACTGTATAAGAATTGGAAAAGTTTACGTGCCTCTTGAAAATGACATCCATATTGCCTCGATAGTAAGAGTTGCTAAGAGGACACTTTTAAAACCTCAAAGTGTAAACATTTGTATAGGAAAGATCAAGAAACATTCATGTTTTTTAAACTCTGAATTGTTACAAGTATCTGCCGTGGAATCGGGCTATATAAATTCGGAAGCAGGATTATTAGTTAGTAACTCGGTTACTAAAATACATAAAGTGAACAAGATTCCTGTTTTAATGTTAAACAACACCAATAAAACTATTTGTTTAAATAGGGGATGTGTAGTAGGTAAAGTTAGTGACCTCAATACCAAGGACGTTTCATGTGTAACAAAAGATGGTCAAACAATTGAGTCAATAGATATATCAAATCAGAAAATTGATGTTCCTCAAGATTATCTAGAAGTAGTACGATCTCTTGTAAACGCAAACGAGGACATATTCGCTGATAGTGACAAAGATTTAGGGGGAACTGACACCGTTAAAATGTTTATTGATACGGGAAACCATCACCCTATCAAATTAAAACCATATAGAACTCCTATACATAAAAGGCCAATAGTTGATAAGGCAATTGATGAAATGATGGAAGCAAATATTATAAGAAGGTCTAGGTCCCCATGGTCATTTCCAATTGTTGTTGTTGATAAAAAGGATGGATCTAAAAGATTTTGTATTGATTTTCGTTTATTGAACCGTATAACGAAAGTTATCTCTTATCCTTTACCATTGATAGACGATATTTTGGCACAATTAGATAAAGCAAGGTATTTTACAAGCTTAGACTTAAAAAGTGGGTACTGGCAAATAAACATGAAAGAGAGTGACAAGGAAAAGACTGCATTCACTTGTCATAGGGGTCTTTTTGAATTCAATGTTATGCCTTTTGGACTTGTTAACGCGCCTAGTATTTTTAGCCAACTCATATCTATTGCAATGCAAGGATTAGACAAATTTTCGGTCGCCTATTTGGATGATATTTTGATCTTTTCTGAAACATTTGAAGACCATTTACGTCACATTCAGACAGTGTTTGATAGGTTGAGACAACATAATTTGAAGTTAAAATTAAAAAAATGTAGTTTTATTAAAGAAGAAACTAAGTATTTGGGTTTTGTTATAACGCGTGAATGTGTTAGACCAGATCAAGATAAAGTAAAAGCTATTCAAACGATTCCGATACCCAAAACTGTGAAAGAAGTTAGAGGTTTTATTGGTATGTGTAGTTACTACAGAAGATTCATTCCGAATTTTTCTAAAATAGCGGAACCTCTTGTCAATTTAACGAGAAAATATGCGAAATATCATTGGTCAGAGGGTTGTGACGTAGGCTTTAATTACTTGAAGAATAGTTTAACAGTAGTACCTTTACTTGCATATCCAAACCCTAATTTACCTTATGTCTTGTACACTGATGCAAGTGATACATGTGTTGGTGCATGCTTGACACAGATAACTGAAGAACAAAATGCAGTTGAAAAACCTATTTACTTTCTATCGCATAAATTAAGCGACACTCAAACTCGGTGGTCAACTGTTGAAAAAGAAGCGTTTGCGATTCATTATGCACTACATAAGTTAGATTTTTATTTGCACGGAGCAAACTTTATCATCAAAACGGATCATAAACCTTTGAAATATTTACTAGATTCACCGATGAAAAACAAAAAACTACAAATGTGGTCTTTAGGGATATCTGGATACAATTGTAAGATTGAGTACATAGCAGGAGAAACAAACTATTGTGCAGATCTTTTGTCAAGAACTCCACAAAGTGATGAAGATAAGGGAATAAGTAATGAAACTGTCGATCCCGATATAAATGATAATACCTATGAAATTAATACAATTAATTCAAATAAATTAGAAACTTTCTTTTCTTAGCATTGGAGGAATGTAACAAAGTTACTTGGATCATCAATATATTCGTAGCAAATTCTTAATCTGTCCAGTGATTAATATATATTTATATAGACTTATACTTACATCGAGGATATGTCAGTCGAACAATGGAACAATGATTTATCTACTTACCTCGTGATCTTACAAATGACCAATACATTGTGTTATGAAACAATAGAACGCAACACATGTTGCTGATGTCAGCCGAATGTTTAGATATATAAACTGTGTTGTTTTCTTACCATGGAGCGACTTGGAGCGACTTCTCCGATGCCACTATACGCACGTTGTCTTTCACATACATTGTAAAAAAATGTAATAAAAGTTTGTTTGTCAAATTATCTAGTGTTAGTGTTACATCCCATCCGTTTCAAATTTCACTTTCCTATTGGACGAAGCTGCGTATTTACACATTATATACACCCAAACAGACACTTCACATGAATACAACATGAGTAAAATTACAGATATACACCACAATCAAAGTTTTTAGTCAAAAATGCTATGTTTAAAGCATTATTAAGGATATGCATTTAGTTTTAACATTATTACTGATATAATGAGTGTCGGATTGATTTTTGAAAACATAGCACAATAAGAGTATTACAGTATTTGTCAAAAAATTGTAGGATAACGAAACAGTAAAGAGTCTGTCCAAGCAGTAGAGCATGACCTGCTGAACGTTTCTACGCGCATGATCATTATAAAATATGCAAAAAGTAAAGTAACAAAAATACTGAATTCCTACATCATGTTTGTGAATCAATTATGTAATTTAACACAAACATTACATAATACAATTGGAAATCTGGTAAATTGAAACGTCAGACAGAATTATATAAGTTGACACATTTAGATTATTGTAAAATAAAAGTTAATACTATTTATAATTTGTATCAAATAGGGATTGGTTATGTAACTAAATAGCTTTAATACATTTGTTTCATTGGACGATATAATTGTTTGAACAATTACATGTTATTGATAGTATGATTTATCTCGATGATTATAGGCACTTGATACTACATTAAATATTTAGTCATAGCCTTTAGTTGGTGGGTAGTGTAGTGTAAATGTAGAGCCAAATATTGTCCTATGACATATTGTCTCACAAGACAATATTTCATAACTATGCATCATTAAATATTGTTATGGTCTATGGAAAAATGTCTAGAGAAGGACAAATGATTGTTGTGAAATTTTGTCTGTATAAAGACAATATTTCACAGATGAATTCTTTGGAATTTTGTCTTGTCAAAGGAAGGTTATTTTTTGTTTGAATTGAGACAATATTTCACAGATGAATACTATGAAATTTTGTCCTGTTAAAGGGAGGTTATATCTTTTGGTTATATTTTGTGAGTATTTAGACAATATTTCATAAACAGATTGTCATGGAATTTTGTCTCATGACTTATAACAACAAATGAACACAAATTGATATTCCAGTTACACTGTACTCATGCACTTCCAAAACTATATTGGAAAACATATTTGTTAATCTAGTTTTTACAAATTCTGTTTGTTCAGTTTTTTAATATATATTTACAAAATAAGTGATTGACTTATACTTGTATATTTGTACAGAATAATGTAATACAATATAATAAACGCTAGACAATTCTCATTCTATAATTAACCATTTGTAATGAATGTATGCAAATTTGAAACTCACTTTTAGTAAAAATATAAATTCCTTACTATACACATGATACAAAACCATTTCAGTTATAAATTTTAACATGTGCATGCTGCATGCTTGTGTATTATT
This sequence comes from Mytilus edulis, assembly GCA_019925275.1. Taxonomy (NCBI): domain Eukaryota; kingdom Metazoa; phylum Mollusca; class Bivalvia; order Mytilida; family Mytilidae; genus Mytilus; species Mytilus edulis. The sequence goes on along the minus strand of CM034360.1, from coordinate 4,091,554 downwards.
TTTAATTGTGTAATAATATGATTAAAAAATATTTTCAAAGCCAGTAGTTTATAGTAAAGTATTGTTATGAACAGAATTTCATAGTAAAATATTATCATGAACAGAATTTCATAGTGAAATATTGTCCAGAAGGAAATGACAAAATTTCATGGACATGGACAAATTTTCATGATAAAATATTGCCCAGGACAATATTTCAGTATGAAATACTGTCAGTGGACAATATTTTATATGAAATTTTGTCCGAAGGACAATATTTCATAGGGGACAATATTGTATGTTACAGTATTGGTTGTTACATTTTGTCTTGCTGCTTTTGGTCGAATTTACATTATCGTATTCCCTTCGCAATGTGAGAAAAACACCTCCAAATGTATCTCATCTTCTATGTTACTATGTACGCTTCGTTTACCAACATGTTTTTTTATATGCCTGTCCCATGTCAGGAGTCTGTAGTTCAGTGTTTGTCGTTGGTTCAAGTCTTTCATATTTGTTTTTCGTTAATTGGTTTCTTATAAATTAGGCTGATAGTTTTCTGAATTGAACTCTTTCATACTTTTATGTGGAGGCCTTTTATAGCTGAATATACGGTATGGGTTTATCTCATTGTTGAAGGCCGTAAGGTTGCCAATAATTAATTATATCCACTGCATTTGAACTTTGGGGGATAGTAGTCATTATAAATTAGGCTGATATTTAACAGTTCAACCTTTAGAAGTAGTAAATAAGCAGCCTGGTGAATCTCATTCCAAGTTTGTACGATCACGAAAAATAAATGAATTAAATTGGATTAAAAAATTACAGACAGTCTACCCTCTCGGTCTTAATGATAATATCATGGGAATTGGCAATATATCAAGAACCGATTCTGTTAACATTTTGGATATAGTTTCTAAAACTGTTCGTAAAAATCGTTCTCATGGACGCAGAAAAAATCGCAATCAAAGAAAATTTCGGACCAACCATACAAATATTTCGGACCTAATTTCCATTTCAAAAAACAACGGCAGACATTATCTGTTAACCAAGCTTTGTTCTTTACCTATAAATAAATTAAATAAAATTTTAGAGGATTGCAACACAATTTCATATTACAGTCCTAAGTATGAAATTGTCCAAATTATAATGGCATATTGTTATTCTAAACTGTTTCCAAAAATTGATCGACCTGAAGATCTTAAAATCCTTTTTTTTAAAAAAATTTGCCCTTTAAAGGGTTTTGATTTTTTAAAATTTGCCTTTTTTAACAAAAAAAATTCTTTTAAAGGGGCCAAAAACCCGGGAAATTGGAAAATTTATGAAATTTTCCCTTTCATTTTTTTTTTACCAATAAACAAAAATATTTTTTAAATTAACCCTTTGAAAATTTTTATCATTAAAATTTTTTACAAACCTTTTTTGGCGTTTAATTCCGAAATTCGTAAAATTATTGGAAATTTCCAGGGGATAACGGAATTTAAAATTGCGGCCCTTTTTTTTGTTATAAATTAAAATTTTTTTTCAGAAAAGCCCCTAAAACCCTTTGTCAAAAAAATTTAACTTTAAATATTTTGGTAATTTTTCTCAAATAATCCGCCGTATGTTTAAATGGGTTCCCCGGGAAAAAAAAAGCTAATAAAATTTTTGGAACCCCCCTTTTATTTATTTCATAAAAAAAGGGGTAGTTAATACAAATAAAATTTTTTAAAAAGAATATTTTTTTTTCCAAAAATTTTAAAAACCCATTTTTTTCAAATTGGTAAACGGGTTTTTTTGTCCCCTTTTTAAAGTTTAAAATTTTAAATTTAATTGTTTGAAATTTTAAAAATTTTATTAGATTTTAAAAAAAGGGGAAATTTTAGGAATTCCCCAAAAATTTTTACACCATTTTCGAAAAAAAAATTTGGTAAAAACTTTTTAAATTTTACACCTTTAAAGGGAAAAATTTTTTTTTCAATTAAACCCCAAATGAACTTTTTCCGAATTTTCACCCAAAAAATTTTAAAAATATAAAAAAAATTTATTTCTTTTTCCAGCCAAAAAATTTAAATAAAATTGGGCTGTTTTTACTTACTTTTTACACTTAAACAATTAAAAAAGGGTTTAAAATTGTTCAAAAAAGGGCCTTTGCATGGAATTAATTCTTTTATTTAAAAAAACTGTTGGGGTTTTGGGAAAATTATGCTTCTTTTATTTTTTTTGAAAAAGTTTGTTTTCAAAACCCCAAAACCCATTTGCCTATATTCTTATTTGAAAAAATTTTCAACCCCTTTTAATTGAAACTGGGCATTTAAAAAGTTGGTAGCGGTTTTTAATTTATTTTTTAAAAATTTTTTTTTAATTTTTTCATTTTTTATTTTTTTTAAACAAAGACTATTCTTTGGACATGTTTTTTTTTTCCCTATTTTTTTTTAAAACTTTTTTTCCTTTGGAGACCTAGGGGGGGATTAAGTTAAAAAATTTCCTAGGGGCTTTTTTTGGCTCCCCAAAATTTTCGGAAATCCCTTTTTTTTTTGTATTTTTTAAATTTTATTTTCTTTTATAAAATTTAGAAAGGCCAAAAACATTTTGTACAAATTTAAAAATATTTTGGGGGATTGGGAATATGGGGCCCCTAAATTAAGCCCCGGTTCTTCGGTTTGTTTTTTGGGGGTTTTTCCTTTGAAATTCCCCTTTTTTAAAGTTAGGGAAAATCCCCTTTCCCTTTTTTTTAATTAATATAAAGGGGGGAATTTAAAAAAAAATTATTAAAAAAATTTTTTTTCCCTATTGTTTTAAGGGGTTTCCAAAAAAATTTAAAAATTGGGGCTTTTCCCGTCAACTGAGTGTTTTTATTTAATTGTAGGATTGTCTTTAGTAAAGGTTTAGATTTTTAATTTTAAAAATTTGGGGATTTTTAAAAATTATTCCCCAATTTTCGATAACAAAAGGTCCAAAAATTTAAAACCAAATTTTATAAAACCGGTTAAAAAAAAGGAAAAACCCAAAAAATCAACTTCAAAACGTTGGGTTTTTTTCCCCCAAACCAAAAAAGGGAAAATTTTCTTTTTAAGGATGGCAAAAATGCCCCCAGTATTCTTCCTCATTTTAATTAAAAAAAACCCTTTAAAAAAAGGGATTATTTGGGGTTAAAAGTTAAAAAACGGGGTTGTAGGTCATTTAAGTTTTTAAAATATTTTGGGGGGAAACTTTAAAAATTTAGGGAAGGGTTTTTTTTCCCGGAATTTTAAACCTTTAAAACCCTTTTCTAAAAAAACATGTTGGAATAAAAGGTTTAAAAATTTTCTTTAAGTTATATTTTATGATAGGGTATTAAAAACCCTTAAGGGGGGGGAATTTTTTCCCCTTTGACCCCTTTATAAAAAACACCTTTCAATAGAAAATTGGGCCCTGGAGTGGAAATGTAAATTAAACTGAAAAAAAGAAGCGTTGGTTTTTTAAATGAAAATTATTTAAATTTTAAAAAAATTTTTTTCTTTTTTTTAAATTTTTGCTAGGCTGGCTTCTTTTAATTAATTTTAAAATTTCGGAAGTTTTCTTTTAAAATTTTCTTAAAAAAAAGAGGAAAAAAATACGGGTTTTTTTCAAAAACAGAAGGGAAAAAAATTTCCGCCTTTCCCAAATGGGACTCTTTTTTGAAAATCTTGTTTTTTTAAAATTTTCTTTCCCCTTGTTTAAAATTTTCCGGAAATATCGGCCATTTTTCCTTATTTTAAAATGCAAAATTTTTAGGGGAAAAACCCACCTTCAAAAATTTTTTTGGGGGAAAAATTCTGACTTAAAGCCCCATTTTTCCTTTCCCTTTTTTTTGTTTGGGTTCGGGGTGGTTTGTTTTTGGGAAACAAAAATTTAAAAACCAATTTTTTCCAAATTAATTTAAATTATAAAATTTTTTTTTTTAAATTTAAGAAAATTTCTGGGATAAAAAATGAAATTACAAAAAAAAACAAATTAAAAATTTTTAAACCTTCAAAATTTTTTGAATTACACCAAAAAATTTAGAAAATCCTTTTTTTTGTTAAGGGCCCCCCCGTGTTTTTTTATTTAAGTTTAAGGAAACAGTCTTTTAAAAACCAAAAGGTTTTTATTTTAATCAACTTTTTGAATGTAATTCCCTTTTTTAAAAATAAATTCCAAAAAAAATTACTTTTCAAAAGATAAAAAAAAAAAAAAGGTTTTTAACCCTAACCCGGGAAAATTCAAACCAAAATTTTTAAAATATCCCAAAAAAAATTTCCAAATCCCCAAATTAAAAAAAAAAAAACAAACCAAAAAAAAAATTTTTTAAACCAAAAACCAAAAGGAAATTAAAAAAAACCCAAAAAAAAAACTGGGAATTTTTCATTTTCCCGGGATGGTTTTTGGGACCTGTCCATAGTGGCAGGTTGTTTTCCTTCCAAGGTAATTAAAAAACCCGGGTTTAGGTCCCAAAGGGTTTTATTTGGTAGGGCAAATGTTTAAAACGGGTTTGTGGGGGTTTTGTACTTTCCGGAATTTCAATAAAGGGTTTTCCAAAAATTGGGGAGGGTTTGAAAAATTTTCCGAAAATTTTTAAAAACCCTTTTTTGGGAATTTGGATTTTTTGTTTCCTTTAAAAAAAAGCCCTTTAAAACCCAAGGGAAATTTGTCGGAAAAAACAATTTGGAAAATTCGAACAATTAAGGGAGATAAAAAATTACGGGTTTGTATAAGGGGCATTGATTTTTTTGGTCCCCGGGGAAAAATTTTTAAATACAATTTTGCCCCAAAAAGCAAAATCTGGGGAAAGCCAAATTAAAACTTTAAAAAGGTTAAAAACTTAAAGGTTTTTTTTCCCAAAAATGAGAGTAAAAAAAAAAAACGACAGCAAGTAAAAGGGTTTACGGAATGGAATTTTTAAAAAAACTTTTTCAAAATAAAAATAACCCCAAACTTTCAATTTTTAAAGGTTTTATTTTTCGGCCAGGTTGGTGTTTTTTAATTAAAAAAAATTAAAAACCAATTTTTCCAAGGGCATTTCAAATTTTTTAAGGTTTAAAAATTTTTTAAAAAAAAAAAGGGAAAAGACCAAAAGAAAAATTTTGAAAGGAAACAAAATTTGAGGGGAAAAATTAAAAGTTAAAAAACACAAAAATTTCCCCAATTGACAAAAAATTTTTGAAAAAACCCCGGGTTTTTTATAAAAACCAATTTTTTTTTTTCCCTTAATATAATTTTTAAAACAGGAAAATTTTTTTCTGGCCCTATCTTATAAAATTAAAAAACCCCCCGGTTTTAATTTTTAAAATTGGGTAGTAAATAAACCCCCCTTTCGGTATTAATTTAAAAACCCCCTTTTCGGCGGGGAAATAAAAAGGAATTTTTTAAAAGTATTTTTTTTTAACTTTTTTTAAATTAAAAAATTTGTTTAACCTTTGGGAAAAACAAAAAATTAGATGTTTTTTTAATCCCCGGAAACACAAAATTTATCCGGGGAAAACGTTTTTATTGGGAAATTTTTTCCACGGTTTTTAAATTTTTTTTTAAATTTTTAAATTAAATCCAAAAAAGGTTTATTAACAAAAAACATCCCCAAAAAACTTTTAAATTATGAAAGCGGGCAACAAAAAAAAACCCCACAAACATTAAAAAAAAAGCTTCCATAATTTTTAAAATTTAAAGGGATTTTTAAACAAAAATTTTTTTTAAAAAGGGGGAAAACTCATTTTTATAAAATTCAAAAATTTAAAGTGTTTCCCAAAAAACAAAAAATAATTTCCCTAATTTTTAAATTGTTTTTCAGGGTTTTTTTTGAAACAAAATTTTTTTCCCAATTTTGTTTCTTAAAACGGCCAATTTTGTTAAAACTTTTCAAAAAAAAATTCTGGTGTATTACAAAAAAAACCCCAAAAATTTTGTTTTTAATTTCAAAAAATTTTCCATTTTTAGTTGGGTTTCTTTCTTTCTTTTCTTTTTTTCTTTTCCTTAAAAATTCCCCTTTCGTCTTTTGCCTTTTGGGTTTTCCCTTCTTTTCTTTGGGTTTTTTAATTTTTTTTCCGTCTTTTGGGTCTTTCCTTTGGTTTAAAAAAACCCTTTTCTTTCCCTCTTTTTTTGGTTTTTTGTCATTTTTGGTTTGTTTTTGGATTTTTTTTTTTCCCCCTGTTTTTGGGGCGGGTTTTGGTTTTTTTTCCGGGGGTTTTGTTAAACACCGGTTTTGGTTTTGTGGGCTGTTTCCCTTTTTTTTTTACGGCTACCGGGCGTACCTTGTTTTTCTTTTTTTCCTGGGGAGCGGTTTTTTGCCTCTTTCCGGAGGTTTTTTTCCCTTTTTTTTTTTCCGGTTGTCCACATGGGGGCGCTTTTTTGGCTTCCCTTTTTTGGTTCCCCATCCCCCCCTTTTGTGGGTTGGCTTTTGTTTGCGTTTGGCGTCCGGGGGTTTTTGGTTTCTTTTGTTGTGGCGTCGGCCCTTTTGGGGTTTTCCCCTTTTTCGGTTGTGGGGGTTTTGGGTTTTTTTCTGGTTCGCTTTTATTTTTTTTTGGGTTTGGGGACCGGGGCCCTTTTTTGTTTTCGATTTTTTTTTGCTTTTTTCGGGTTTTTTGGTGCGGGGACCCGTTTTTAAAACTTGCGGTTTTAAATTCTTGTTGGGGTTTTTTTTTGCCTTTTTGACGCCTTTGCAAACTGTTGTTGGTTTTGGGTTGGGTTGTTTTTAAAAACACTTTTTGTCGGGGTTTTGGGCCCCTTGTTTTCCTTTTTTCTCTGTTTTCCGGGAACTTTTTTTGGTATTTTTTTTTCCCTTTTGGGGGAAAGGTTTTTGGTTTCTTTTTGTTTTTCCGGTTTCCTTTTTTTTCCCCAAGGGTTGGTTTTTTGTTTTTCGTTCTTCTGCATCCGTTGGGCCTTTTTTGTTCCGCTTTTTGGGTTGGGGCCCCGGTTTTAAAAAAAACTTTTGGGGTCCGGCTTTGCTGTTTGCTTTTTGGTTGTTTTTTTGGTTTTTTTGTTTTGGGCCCCCGGTTTCCCCTTTTTTCGGGGCCAAACTTGTTGTTTTTTTTGCCTGTTTTTTTTTTCGGGTTCGTTTGGGGTTTTTCCTTTTTTTTCTTTCTTTTTCAGGAAATGTGTGTTTTTTTCTCGGGGCCCAAAGGGCTCCATTCGGTTTTCATAAACGGGTTTTTTCCACGCCCCCCGGTTGGGTTGGCGCGCCTTTTGGTTTTTTTCGGTGGCCCCCCCATTGGCCCTTTTTTCCCCCTTTTCTTTTTTGGCCCTTTTTTGGTGGTTTTTTTCTTTTGGGGGGGAATTCTTTTTTGGGGCCTTTGTTTGCCCATTGTGGGCCCCCTTTTTTCTCCTTGGCTGTTTCTCCCGATTTTTTTTTCTTTTTTGTTTGTTTTCGGGGTTTTTTTCTTTCCAGGGGCCCCTTGGGTTTTGCTGTTCCAAAAACGGGTTTTGGTTTTGGTTTTCTGTTGTTTTCCCCGGTTTTTCCCTTTTTACTTTTGTTTTTTTTTTCCTTCCTCTCCAAAAAAATTTGTTTGTTTTTCCCCTGTTTTTTCCGTTCTTTTTGGGGTTTTGGTTTTGTAGGGTTTGGGTTTTTCCTTTTCTTTGGGTTTTTCCCTTTTTGGGGTTCTTTTTTGTTGGGGAAGTTCTTGCTCCTCTTTTTTTAAAATTTTGGTTTTTTTTCCCTTTTTTTAATTTTTTTTTTTCCCAAAATGCGGGGAAAATTTTCTTTTTCTTTTTTGCTTGGTTTTTCCTTTTGTTTTCTTTCGGCAATTTTTTTGGCCATTTTCTAATTTTCCTTTTCCGGTTGCCCTTTCCCCGGTTTTTTTTTTTGGTCGGTTTTTTTCTTTTTGTTACCGTTCCTTTTTTCGTTTTTGCCCGTTGTCGGCGTTATTTTTTTTGGGCTTGTTTCGTTTTTTTTATTCCCCCGGGGGTTTTGTGGTTGTTTTTGGTTGTCACCGGCGGTTTTTGGCCGGGGTTTTTATACGATAAAAGATGGATTCGCAATATTTAAGAATTTAAATTTTAGATACAATATAAAAAAAAAACTTTTAAAATCGGGCCATTTAAAAGGTTGATTTATCGATTGAGACAAAACCCCCCCTTTTCCCCCAATTTTTAAAAAAAATTTTATAAAAAGAATGACAAAATAAAGTACTGATTTGAGGGGAAAAAGAAAATTGCATTTATTGAAATTTTGTTAAAAGGGTTAAAACACAGAACAAATAGCAGCATTCAAAACATGCCCAAAAGTTTTTGGTGAAAAGATGCCTTTAAACGATCAGGGAAAGGGGTTTGTGTGAAATGGCCAATTAAAAGCATTGACAGAATGAAAGGGCAGTTAAATGTTCATAGCTGTATAGCAATAATTTTAAGTTTATAATTTTTTTTTAAAAAAAGGGCAATAAATTTCCCTTTAAAAACAAAGGATTCGTTGAAGGGAAAACTATTTTTAAAGACTCTTTCGTTTTAATGTAAATAAGAAATCGGGATTTATGGGAAAAGTAGGGTCTCCATTGCCGTTCTTTAAAAAATTTTTGAATCTTTTTTTATCTCCGTTATTTTGTAAATTTGGTTTTTTCCATCTTTTAAAGTTAATGAAATTTTTAAAAGGGAGGATAACTAAACAAAAAAAATAGATCCAATCTTTCTTCACAAATATTTCTTTTAGTAGAAAGTTCTTTAATTTAAAAAACATAATTGTGTTTTGGATGATAAAATTTTCCCCCATTTTTTAAAGTACAGCGATGATGTGGTTTTTTTTTTTTTTATTTTTCAAATTTTTTTTTTTTTTTTTTTGGTTTTTTTTTTTTTTTTTTTTTTCGGGAAAGTTTTTAAAATTTTATTATTGATTTTGGGATAAAAAAAACACAGGGACGCGAAAAAGGACAAATGCAATTTCATATGAGCAAAATTGAAAAATAGTTAATTAAAACATTATAGATTCAGTTTTTATTGGGTTGTCTTTTTTGGTTTAGGGTTTTAAAAAAAAATTACAATAAAACATGATTTGTGAAAATTACTTTAAAAGAGGGAAAAAGATCCCAGAGGGACAGTCAAACCTTTAATCGATGATGAACTGACAACGCTTGGCAAAAAATAAAAAAGGACAAGCATAAAAAAACAAAATTACACAGGGACACAAAAAAAACTAAAAAATTAATAAAACACGAAACCCCCACCAACAATAGGGGTGATCGCGGGTGCTCCCGAAGCATAAAAACCTCAAAATGACAGATAGAGGGTGTTTTCTACTTCCCTTTTGATTATAAAATATAATTTAAAATGGTGAGGAATTATAAATATCAGCGATCAATGTAAATAAATCAAGGACTTGATCAGAGATGTTCTCTTTTCACTGCTGTTCCACATATTTCCACTTTGTGCAACACGGTAAAAAATGGAAAATTTAAGCAATTCTACGTTTTCACCTCTACCATTAATGATTAGGAGTAATTACAGCGAAATTTGTTTCAAAAAGATTTTGTTTGATTCTTAATACAAATGTACTTCTTTCCTGTTGCAAAACAGTTTATTAACGTTCAAGTTATAATTGTTATAAAATAACACCTTAACCTTTTTCATTTGAGGTTCCTAATTCGATCCCCGCTCCGTGAAAACAAAATCAGGGACTGAATGTTTGGCTCTCCCTTAATACCATTTGCGAGAATGGCTTAAGAGACGATTTTAGTCCGTGGAAAGGAGACGAAAAATTGCTGACCCTTGTTTAAAGAGAGTCATATCTATATCACCTAAAAGACACCTTTGTTGATATGAAAAAGAGCAGGCTAATGCAGCTACAAGGCAGCACTCACACCCGCATCATGGACAGGAATTAATATCAGTTGCAATAACTTGTTTCCCAATCCACTATAAATAAATATATCACTAATAGTATAGTAATAATCCTATAGTAGTAATAAGATAGACAATAGTATCGAGAACGAATCCCTTAAAAAAAAAAGATGAAATGAATATGAATTTTCTGTTACATGTCAGTAAATCTTACTGGAATGAACCACAATGACTTCAGCAATCATTTGGTGTAATGAAATTAAAATAATCAAATCAGAATTATCTACAATGAGCTGTTCTGTAAATAATGTTTTAAAGTTCAGTTGTTCTGGTGGTTTCTTTGTGTAATTTTGATTCCGTATAAATTCTTCATTCTAAACTGTGTTAAAGAAACGTCTGTTAAGTCAATATTAATAAAAATCTTCAGGACAAACATGTTCTTCGTGGTAAACACAGTAAATTAATTTGAATATCAGTGAACTGTTTATTTAGTACAAGAGAAAACTCATTATTTCGAATCCTACAAATTTACGATCTTTATAGTTCGTGCACTAAAAATAAACACTCTGTAGAATACTTTCAACTGTAATGTGATATTAAATCTGTAATCTTTTGCGTACTATTACATTATTTCGACGTTTATTACAATACATTCATTATTTTCTTTAGTTTTATTCTACTCAATTAGAACGATAATTAAAAAAAAGATGTGATACGATTGCCAATGAGACAACTCTTCACATGAGACCAGAATTACAAAGAAATTAACAACTAAAGGTTACCGTACGGTCTTCGACAGTAAGCAAAGCCCACAGTGCATAGTCAGTTTCAAAAGGTCCCGAAATAACTATATAAAACAATTCAAACGAGAAAACTAACGGCCTAATTTATGTGCAACAAATGAACGAAAAACAAATATGTTCCACATAAACAAACGTAATATGATGAGTATCGTTTTTAAATGAACATATTAAAATTGCTTTTATCAAATTAATCGTACAACATTTAATAGCATGAATGTTCATTCAAGAAAACTGAAATCAAAATTAATCCAGCTCATCAGATATGATAACATACCAATATTTGAACAAAAGAAGACAGCTCTCTATAACTTCATTGTTTTAAGTTTGATGCACAAGCACAACCAAGACAGTTATTCCGGTCAATTTAGTTTAATCAGATCCATTATTATCGCTATAGGGATGGTTTCAATTATAAAACCATTAAAAAAATATTTGAATCGGAGATTGTAAGTCTCCCTATCAAATGAATGTCAACAATTGATGACACGTTGATAAATGAAGTTTGAAACCAGGTTGACTTGAAAACAACTGATTTTGTTCTGTTACACCACTGTTCTAGGTTAGGGGAGGGTTGGGATCCCGCTAACATGTTTAACCCCGCCACATTCTCTATGTATGTGTATGTGCCTGTTCCAAGTGAGGAGCCTGTAATTTAGTGGATGTCGTGTGTTAATGTGGAACATATTTGTTTTTCGTTCATGTGTTGCACATAAGTTAGGCCGTTAATTTTCTCGTTTAAATTGCTTTACATTGTTATTTCGGGACCTTTGAAAACTGACTATGCACTGTGGGCTTTGCGTACTGTTGAAGACCGTACTGTAACCTATTGTTGTTAATTTCTAAGTAATGTTGGTCTCTTGTGGAGAGTTGTCTTATTGGCAATCACATCACATCTTCTTTTTTATATAATGTACTCTTCTTATAATTATCGTTCTTTTGAGTAGGATAAAACTAAAGAAAATAATGAATGTGTTGTGGTAAACGTCAAAATAATGTGTGTACCATCAGAAAAAATAAAATTATAACAATGGGACCGTAGGACGTTCGAGTATCATAATTCTTTATTTGAGTATGTACTCAGCAAACAGGATCTTAATCAAAGTCTTATACCATAATCGAGTCCAATATATACTCCACTAAAAATAGAGAAGAGATACTAAATTGCTTGTATATCTTGAAAAGGAATTGTATGTAATATTGGCTGTTTTCCAGTCATGAAATCCATGTATGCTATTCTTCAATGGACATAAAGTTATTTAATTACATTGTTTAACTTGCTCTTGTTTTTGTGCTACATTCCTATATCAACTTTAATTGTTTTGTCATCAATTTTTACTAAAATGAATTTTGAGGTCTTGATCGAAAATTTGATGTAATGAAATTCTTAACCATCAAATCAGAAGTATCTCTAATAAACTCTGCTGTCAATAATGTTTTCAAGTTCTGTAGTTATATAGTTGACTTTAGCTGAAATTTGTAGCGGTTATCGGTAAAAATAATCTAAACTATCAATCGCGTTCACTGGAGATATAGTTTTTCACATTCCATTCATAAATCGTCGATAGAAAAACCACTACTGATCTACTTTTAAGTGATCGCACTATAATAATCTTGACCTTCACATTTTCAAGAATGTTTTCCATTGTTATTCCGTCATCTTCGTTTCCATAAGAATCCTTTGTTTACATATGACACACGTCACTTTCGGAGTTTCCTGTAATGTTTTTTTCATTGATGTGATAAAGTTTCCCGCGCTTTATGCAAATTTTATGAAATTGAACTCCACGGAAACACTTCCGGTAAAAACAACGGCGGATTCCACAATTTAAAATCGTCTTGGAAAATGTGAAGGTCAGGATTATCACAGTGCAATCACTTAAATGGAAGGTCAGAAGTGGTTTTTCTTTTGGCGATTTATTAGTAGAATATTGAAAACTATATCACGAGTGAATTTGGTTGATAGTTTAGATTATTTCTACCGATAACCGCTACGAATGTCAGCTGACGGCGACTATTGTGGTTTTTTTTGTGTTTAATTGTAATTTCTTAGAAATTCTACATTCCAAATTCTGTTAAACAAGCGTCTTTTAAGACAATAAGGATACAATTTCGAGAAAAAAACATTTTTATCGTTGTATACTCTGCAAATGAATTTCAATTTTTCAATCAGTTAACTGTTTATTTAAGTCCAAGAAAAAACTCGGTAATCCGAATCCTAAAAATTCTCGATCCACTTAAAACAACAATTACTTGTTTTTAATCCTTTTCAGTTGTAAAGTGATATAAAAGCTATCAACGTTTACGTAATAGCAAGCGTATATTTTTTAGGCTAAAATTAATAAGAATATTGCTTTTAACAGAATCATTTTATTTTCACCTTCAACCGAATTTACATCAAATCGTACAACATGTAATATTATGAAATATGCATTCAAGAAAACGCATGAGGTTTGCCTTCAAATGTCATTAAAAACCAGAATTAATCCAGCCCATCAGCTATAATGATCAACCAATATTTGACAAACAATGCAGCTTACTTTAACTTCTTTGTTTCAAATCTTATGCACAAGCACAACCTAAACAGTTATTTCAATTGATCGGGTTCAATCATTTGCATTATCGCCGCTAGAGGGAAAGTTTCAATAACAAACCATAAAAACATTTTTGTATCTGATATGTTTAAAACTTCCGATCAAATGAACGTCAACAATTGATAACCATTAATCAAAAGAGTTTGAAAACATTTTGACTTGAAAAACAAATGATGTATTTTCACGAACATTTTTTTATTGATAAGGCTAAACATGAAGAAATTAAAAAAAAACCATCACAGTCGAAATAATATATTATGCATAATTGAAATGAAAAATGTGTCAATGGAAACGAATGTCCTCGTTCAAGCCTCTCAATTTGCAAAGGGTCATAACTCTAGATCTAGAATGGTAAATATGAATCTCTGCCAAAATCGAACTGACTGTGTGTTTATGTTTATAGCATTGCGTATAATTGGTTGCGACAAACTGTAGTTCATTTCCGGAAAGGAATAGAGAAAGAACAGACGGACGGAAAGATTGACGGAAGGGCGGACATACTAAAAAGACGATCGGACATGGTAACACTTAATGCCTTAAATACCAATGGCGGGCCATTATAAGGAGTTGTTGATTGATTGCCAGGAAAACAAATATACGATAGATGCTTGTAATTCCTAAATGTTGGTGTCAATGAACAGGGATCGTCTCGTCATTGCCCTTATCATGCTGTCGTTTCAGTTTTCATAGTCTTGAAATTCATGAATATTATCTATTCTAGACATACAAATAATGATACAATCGTATACTTTGATATTTGCATTTCTTGTTTTTGTTATTTAATCCATGTATAAAATGTAGACGCCATAATTCTCTACAGACCGTCCCATTTCAAGTCACTACTTTCTATCTTCTTAGATCAGGTTGATTGATAGAGATTTTGTTTTAAATCATATTCTCATATATGTATTGTCCTTTTCTCAGGTTGGGTTAAATTAATTAATTGAAAGAAGACCGTCTAAAAAAAATACATAATTTGTTTTTTTCTGAAAGAGTAGTCACAGTACATTTTTTAACACAGATCATTTTTAAGGGTGATCGGAAACAAGACATAAATAAAGGAAAACTATAGAATGTCAAAAACGACAATATATACCTCCTAAAAAAAGAACGAAACAATATAGATTGTTTAAAATAACGGGGAGTGATATCAGTATTCCCGAAGGGTAGAATGATACATTTTTTGTTTTAGATACTGGTGCTCCGGAAGGTGTAGTTGATACCGCTTGTATTTGAATACCGGTGGCCCGGAAAGGTTAGCTGATTCAGCTTGTCATGAAATTCAGGTGCTTCGGAAGGGTGAGGTGATTCAGCTGGCAATCAGATGTCACTGCTCTGGAGGGGTAAGCTAATGCAGTTTTGGCTTCAGATACTGTTGCTCCGGAAGGTTCAGCTGATACTGCTTGTCATTAAATACAGGTGTTCCGGAAGATTAAGCTGATACTGCTTATCATCAAATGCAGGTGCTCCGGAAAGTTAATCTTATCTGGCTCAGGGGCAGATATTGGTGCTTGGAATGGTAAGCTGCAACTGCTTTGCATCAGCTACAGGTACTTTGGAACAGCAAGTCGACACTGCTCAACTTCAGATGCTTGTCATAAAGAAGGATAAGCTTATACCACCAGCCATTAGATTCGGTGGATGACATGATACGACTGACAGCAGAGGAAGGTTATTTGGTTATGCATCATATACTGTAAATGCTCTGATACCGCTTGATATCATATCTAGGTGCTCCGGATAGTTAAACTAATACAGTTTGGCATCATATGTATGTGCTCTGGAAGGGGATAAACGGATACAAATTTGCACAACGAACAGGTTAGCTACCGCTTTGTAAAATAAATTGTTGTATAACGTAGTAACAAACCAATAAATAAAAATGATACCTATGTAAATAAAAGCAACAGTAGTATACCGCTGGTCGAAAGTCATAAATCGATTGAGAGAAAACAAATCCGGGTTACACATTAAACTTAAAACGAGTGAAACACACTTACTTTAAAAAGAAAACAACGAAACAACAGAAACACGGAAGTGCAACACAAAACCAACGGCAATGTAACACGCAAAGAAACGAACTAAAAGATAGCAACTGTCATTTGCCTGACTTGGAATGAGATATTATAAGAAAACAAAATGGCTTTAACCTGGTTTTGTGGCTAACCAAAACCTCGTACTTTTATGGTAATGTTAAATTTAACACTAAAATGATATCATAACATGACAAGGCTACAAAAAAATGCAAGAACATTTAGGACAGATTCAATATAAATCAACAATACAATAGTACATTTCGACATGCTAATTGTTATCAAAGGTACAAAGCTTATAATGTAATACACAAAACGCGCGCCCCGTCCACACAATACCCACCAGTGACGCTCAAATCAAAATAGTTAGAAAGCCAAACAAGAACAAAGCCGAGGAGCACCGATGATTCAAAATTACAAACAGTAAACGTAAACATTACTTGAAAGTCTATTGTGTTTAATGTCCTCTGCTTTGAATTATATATTTTCTCCCATTTTTTTTCATATTTGTAGTATTTGGTATTTGTACTTATTTATATCACATAATACCCATACAACTTTCTCAATCTGCGCTAACCTGTTTGTATCATCGCATACAAGTTTCTTAAGTCACTTTCTGTGTCCCAGTTAGTTAATGCAAATCGATGGCTTGTTAGCTAAAAAGACCTAAAATTCCTCGAACGCATGATTAGATTAGAAGTAGCTTATTAAATCACATGAAACGAAAGTTCTAATATGAATTCACTATAATTGTCGACAGAAAGCATATGAAGTTCTAATATGAATTCCCTATAATTGTCGACAGCAAGCATATGAAGTTCTAATATGAATTCCCTATAATTGTCGACAGAAAGCATATGAAGTTCTAATATGAATTCCCTATAATTGTCGACAGAAAGCATATGAAGTTCTAATATGAATTCCCTAAAATTGTCGACCGAAAGCATATGAAGTTCTAATATGAATTCCCTATAATTGTCGGCAGAAAGCATATGAAGTTCTAATATGAGTTCCCTTTAATTGTCGACAGAATGCATATGAAGTTCTAATATGAATTCCCTTTAATTGTCGAAAGAATGCAGATGAAGTTCCAATACGAATTCCCTTAAACTGTCGACAGAATGCAGATGAATTTCCAATATATGCTAATGCTTCTTGATAGAGGTCGTAGATAATTTAATTTACACAATCTAGATTTTGGAATGAAAATATATTCACCAATCGATAAGTGTAAAAATATTTGTATAAAAATACTAAAAGACTATGAATGAAAAGGCATATGGGGGTTACTGTACTAAATCAAATGACAAATAATTAAGTTCGTCTTTAAACTCTCCAACAAACATTTAATGATATTCAAAACTGTGTTTGTTAACATAAAACTTAAAAGATAAATAATTTCATATCACGATTATCTGACGCAAACCTATACAGAAAAGCAACCTTAACCGTTATGACAATGAGAATGAAAAGTAACAAATATGTCAATTGGCAAAATTCTGATAAAGACAAAATTAACAAAGACAATAAATTGTCTGTCATCAAATTGACAAACTACTAAAATGACGTAGTTCCTTACATGAAGGGCAAATGAACTGAAGGTGTGGTACTATTTTTTATTTTTCTAAACGAGATCAATAATCTCAGAAATTATATTTGCAGTCAATCAGAAAAAAGCAAACAATTCATGGCTTTTAATTCACAGCTATGTATATATATATATAGCCGATACAGTTGTTTGAACACGCTTAGATTCTTCAAAACATTGAATAACATAATGACAGAATGATCTCAGAAAATCATACACTTGCGACAGTTTTTGTGTTATTTTATTTCGATGACAGGCATTTCAGGAATAATTTACATTTACTGATCTTAAATCATGGCACGACTTTTCATTATTTATACAATTCTGTCTTTTCTATCATCAAGTTTATTTAGTCTACAAAATTTGTAATTGTTCTGTTAAAACATGGAAACTTTGGAAAGAGTGCATACTATGTAAAAAAAAAAGTTATAGTTTGAAATTCATACAATATCCCCTAACTACCCTGTTTTTATCTGATTTGTTTCAATCAAGAAAAAAATCATGACGCCGTCGTTATTGAGTTTAAGATTTTAATTCAATAAACTACATTCGGTTTAACCATTTTTAATTGTAAAATCAATTACTTGAACCTCAGCAGTGGTATTGATATCAGTTAAATAAAGTTTCCTGATCAAATCCAAAGACAATATCCATTGTATTCCTCATAAGTCAACGAATATAAGCTTTCAATATTCCGTGTATTTAAACCACTGTTTCATATACGAATTATAATATGAACAAGTCAACATAAGAACCATTCAGATTAAAAAGGCAAACGATGTTTCAAACAAAAATCACAAAACAATAACATTTAATTTTCCTAAGCAGTATTTTCAAGTGGTGCATTGCAATTAGCTCAAACACATTCATTGGTCGAAGATGGGGTAAAATCAACATTAAATTTAGACAAAATTATACCGAAAATTGAGTGAAGTCTACGCTAGACCAAAACATCTGCACAAATAATAGGAGGATTGATCGTTCATAATCACGTTCAACCCTGTTACATTCTTTATTTATCTATCTATTCCAAACAAAGTGTGTGTTATAGGTTCATATCTTATAGCTATAGATGTTAGCGGTATATTGCTATTACTAGAACACTTGTACCTTAAATCAGGTCGTTACTTTTTCTTTTGAATAGTTTCGCATTTGTATCCCGGGACTTTTTATAGATTATATTACGCTACTTGTATGGCTCAATGTTGAAGGCCGAGCGTTGACCTCTAGTTGTTTAGAAGTTGTCTTAGGATAGAAGTCTCATTGTCGATCATACCATGCTTCAATCTGATAAAACCTTTGTTCTATTCAATACTTAGATATGTTGTTTAGAAAATTGTCCACTTAATACCAATAATTTAGGAAAAAAACATATACAAATAAGTTTATATTTATAGCACAATTTAGTAGTTTTTAGATGTGATTTACATACATGGGGTGTCGGAGTATTAATCAAGGAAAATGGATCCATTAAAAAACACAATTGTTTTTATATTTTAATTAAGTTAGCGCTTTAGAAGACAATTATTTTTAGTAATGGTATTAACTTAAATAATGTTGCGCCTTCTAATGTAGATAAATGATATTGAGAATTTAAATGGGGACTATATCAAAGAGACAACAACCCAACCAAAGAGCAGACAACAAATTTTCTTAGTATTTCTCCAAACACTGACATTTCATTCGTATCCAATAAGAGTTGTTTTATTATTCATTTATTTTATTTCAATATCAAGTCGTACGAAAATGTGTGTTTATTAATCGAGCGTTAATGTGTTTTTACTGAGCACTGAACTTGTTAAGGGGCGATGAGTAGAGATTTATCATTCTAATAGAAGCCACATCTTTACTATTTTACCAATTATAAAGTGTTGTTGTATAGAGATTTATCATTCTAATAGAAGCCACATCTTTGCTTACTACTAATTATATAGTGTTTTAAAATAGAAAATGAGTTTATTTTCGCCTCACAATATGGATGAGGTGTTATTTGATGAAATTGATTACAATTCTGAGAAATGGCGGTCATTTAATAAAACTGTCAAGTCTCAATATCCTCTATGGAATAAAATATTTAGTTCCAATTAAAACAAATGCACGTTAATATTTATTTGTCTTACATAGACTATTAAAAGAGAAAAGTAGACAAATACAAATCATTCGTTCTTTTAAGTTTTTTATGGAGAAGCTTTCGGTAAAAAAATGAATACCGGCCAGATTTGTGAGGCAAGGTTTGGACCATGGCCGTCACATATTTTTGGCCTTCCAACTTTTATTTCGATGTTTTTAGTTTACGTATACGAGACGCGATTCTAGCATACAAAATGAAAATCTACTTCATTTGCAGCTGTTATGCGGATTGTAGATTATTTCAAAGTAGGTGTGTATCCCCTTAACTGAAAATAAAGGATAGTACTGTCTCATTGACTAAACAAATACTTAAGTTACATCCTGAATTAAATTAAAAAAATATTGACAATCCGGATTGGTTGCGATATTAACCTTACGACAAAATAAATTATTTCAATATCCTCATGTTGAACTTTCAATTTCTCTATAGCTGCTTTCTTGCAGAGCCTGCATATTTGAGTATATCATTCATTGGACAAAAGTGAGTTACCACTCGAAAATGTCCTATCATGTAAACTAAAATCGGTAAGCTTTATGAAATAGATACCATACGAAGTAGAAATGTCTAAAGTTTTTCATTTGGCCATAACTGGTGTGCGGGTCTTTTTCGTTTCCTGATGGGTTTAACATAAATGCAGATTTTAATGATTTTAATTTGCTTAGACTATATAGAAAACTTTTCAAGAAATATTAACCACGTCAGAAAATTTAAATTTAGCATAAATAATGTCATGACCAAATGTACAATAAAACTTTGTACATGTCTACAACTTATGGGTATTAACTTGATAAAAATCAGTCATGTAGTTACTTGGTTATATTGTTTTGAAATTATTAATTTTAGTTGAAATGATAGGACGCTTTTTGAGAGGGAACTCACTTTTGCATAATGACTGTAACCCCGAAAAATGTGGTCATTAGTATTGGTTCTTACTTTGGTATCTTCTCAATCACTTTATAAAATCTTACCAATTCTGTGTATCGAGTTGTTTAAACATAAAATCTTACCAATTCTGTGTATCAAGTTGTTAAAACATAAAATCTTACCAATTCTGTGTATCGAGTTGTTTAAACATAAAATCTTACCAATTCTGTGTATCAAGTTGTTAAAACATAAAATCTTACCAATTCTGTGTATCAAGTTGTTTAAACATAAAATCTTACCAATTCTGTGCATCAAGTTGTTAAAACATAAAATCTTACAAATTCTGTATATAAATTTGTTTAAACATAAAATCTTACCAATTCTGTATATCGTTGTTTAAACATAAAATCTTACCAATTCTGTATATCAAGTTGTTTAAAACATAAAATCTTACAAATTCTGTATATTAAGTTGTTTAAAACATAAAATCTTACAAATTCTGTATATAAATTTGTTTAAACATAAAATCTTACAAATTCTGTATATCAAGTTGTTTAAAACTTAAAAACTTACAAATTTTGTATATTAAGTTGTTTAAAACATTAAATCTTACAAATTCTGTATATTAAGTTGTTTAAAACATTAAATCTTACAAATTCTGTATATCAAGTTGTTTAAACATAAAATCTTACAAATTCTGTATATCAAGTTGTTTAAAACTTAAAATCAAAATTCAAAGAACTGTTAAAACACTACAACGATTTGTTTATCAAAGTTAGATCAATTTCTTTTTGTTCAACGTAAATATAAAAACATCATCAGGATTATTTGTGCATGTCCGTTTCATAATGTTGTATCTTTATCATTTATATGGTGTCTGCAGACTGAACATTAATTTATCTTTGATAACATCATTTATCCATGTTTTAATGCAACTAAAAAGTAATAATGCTTTGCAAAGTTTCACTTGATAAGTGCTTACTTGTCAAATGAAGTGGAATTCGTTTCGCAGCTGACTTTGAGTGAATCTTTTCTCGTCCAGATATTTTAACAAATGGTTTTCCCTCGGATACATTGATCCTCCTTCCGATACCACTTAATTCTCATGTTAAACTTGTTACTGAGAATAAAAGGCGGAAGAAACATGTTTAATGCATTCGAAACCATTCCCTTTGACTCCAAATGTAATCAGTTTTTGAATCTTATATTTGTTAACAGTGTAATATGCTGATCACACATATCAATGTCACGAGACATTTCTTCAACCATTAAATCAGATAACTACAGGGAATATATCATATCTCCATGTATCTGATTCTAAAAATATACCACGAAATATTATACAATAGAGAGCGATTTAATGAATAAAGAATGGATACTGGTGGTTAATGGAATAGAAAGGGAGACATTTGGTTATATGAAAAAGTCCGATCTCATCTGGTGTCACATAGTGCACATGATAGCAAC
This sequence comes from Mytilus edulis, assembly GCA_019925275.1. NCBI lineage: Eukaryota > Metazoa > Mollusca > Bivalvia > Mytilida > Mytilidae > Mytilus > Mytilus edulis. The sequence continues at coordinate 4,070,366 of CM034360.1, read as the reverse complement.
AATATATAACCCTACATGTAAATCTTAAATCGTCCGGAACATGCATGAAATATTTGCCACTGGATGTTAAGAATCAATCAATCAATTAATCAAAATAAAACTTATAAAAATTAAAATTAGTAGTCCCTCATCAGCATGAAAAGTCATCGACGCTATCACAGTAATTTTGTATCTCTATAATGCTAGAAAAGAGAATAGAGGTTTCAGAGAGGAAAAAAAGTCGAAGAAATAGCCGACAACACCGTGATGACAAAAAACACAAAACGACGAAATGGCAAACAACTATCAACAATACTCTATATAAAAAAACTCAAGACTGAGGGACAAAAAAAACCCTCAAAATGGGGTGATGTCTTAAAATGAGGCCCTTACCTTTTGTTGTAATAATTACAATAGAAAAACAAAGGATATAGTGTATTCGTGATCCATGACATAAAATCAATACATGCACTGCAAATGTACAGCGTTTTGATGGCTGTCCTTCATGTAAAAGTAAAATGGAGGGCTTCAACACGGAGCAAAAAACTACTACCTCACTGCAAGTTAAAGACGACTAAACACCAGCTGGAGCGGAGATTTTGCAAAAACGTCTTCTTTACGTTCTTAATAGTCATCTCATCCACTTCAATTTCTGTATCACTGCAGTTGCATATAGCATTCACATGTTAAGAAAATTATTATTGGTTTCTACAGCACCAGAAAATACTCACGAAATATACTTTGGTTCATAATTTTAAGAAATATAGTTTGGGTATAAGGCGATATTGAGAGCTTTTAAAAATCTTTTTGAAGCGTATCACATACGAAATATCACCACTCTATATGACACCCTTCTTCCGACAGAAACTATTGGCGTTTGTGATCTTATCATATAATTTGTCATTGTTGTACCCTGGTTGTATTAATCCGTCCACCCTTATCGTGTTAAGTTGATGCGGTTATAACTGGTACGAAAATTATAGTTATATTTTGTTGTATGTCTTGCTATTTAGAGTTGTCATATAATAATAATATCTTTAAGACCATACTTGAAACTGTACATGTGTGTAATCCTGCTTGATTGTTTTCTGTCTTTATGTCAAAAATAAACAAATTACAAAAAAAAAAGTTGATGCGGTTCCCTGAAAGGAAAACCTCTTGACGTGTACAAACCTGTTGTTATATTGCTGAGCGCGTCAAAAGAATGTGTATCAAAGTTTTTCGGTGTAAGGTCATATATTTACCTGATCTTCTACGAAATAAAATTTAATTTTGCCGGGCAGACGTGCAATAATAACGTCCGAACGTTGTGAAGGACGGCCAATCTGAACTGGCCTTTTTCGATTTTAACCTCCAAATACCCATCAAAAGATTTTGGAATGAACATATAATAAACTACGCAAAATATCAAATAATATTCGTGGATTTTATGTGAAAGAAGAAAACGAAACACCTAATTTCAACTTTATTCATGTAGTAATATAGATTGCACGAATTTTTCTTGATAATGACTGAATCAAAAAACTTATCAACTATCCAAAAACGATCCATAATATTTTTAAGTGACTCCATTTCTTATTTCCGATATTCCTAATAGAGACATTAAATTAGCATGGTCAGTTAAATGTTCATGTTAAATTGGAAAATCCTATTTTGTATTGATGCGAGGTAAATTATCTTATAAACGAGTGCCTATATAGCATAGAAATAATAATAGTTTTCATGTTTAGTTTATGGTTTGTATGAAATAAAAGATAGCAATGTCTGAATTAGATAAAAGTTGAATTTGTGATTTTACTTTTTGCTGATGGTATGAAGTAAAGAGTAACTATTGAACGATTTAAATGTTATCTGTTTTTACATCTTGTAAGTAACGTGTTTCTATTGAACGATTTGTTAATTGTTTTTACATCTTGTATGATTGATTATATGTCAATGAACGTTGTATTTCTTCACCTTTTGATTCAATTATTTCCTGCATCTCAATAAATAAGTCGATCGAGAAGTTTCAAATGCAAATTTTACACGTTTATTATCAATTTATCAAATTTAATTGAAAATCTTTTAGCATTTAAAAGGCTATGATTGAACCCTTTGCTTCTAAATATTGCTACAAATGGTTTTCCCGCGGATTTATTGATTTGTCTTCAGCTACAATTCTCTTGTAAAACTTATTACTGGATATTAAAGGCTCTACAAACATGTTAGTTACATTCAAAGTCGCTTCTGTCATTTAAAACTTATTATTGGATATAAAAGGTTCTAAAAACATGTTAGTAACATTCAAAGTCGATTCTGTCGCTTTCAGGATATGATGATTATTTGGTAAAACATATTGAAGGTTTTGTTCACAGCATCAATGGATATGTTATATATGTCTATACAAGGTAGGATATTTATAACAGATAAAACACGTATGTCTTTCTTCTTTCGAGATTTGTGAAAAACGTTAGCTGTTTACTGCTTTAAAATAACATACTTAAGTTCAAGTGCACAAGGTTGTTTTTCTGTGAACATTGTAATTGTAAATTGTTTGGCTGTAGTCACGTCGACTTTAATAGTACAAATTGTCTTTGCTTTATGTTTATTCCAAATATATCCGTTAATAATTAATTATTGTTGTAAATCATGTTTCCTATATCAATCAAAAATTAATAAAATATATCAAATCTATTTCTGTTATACATTTATCATTTCCTTTCACTTATACTTTTTGGCTGTTGATTTATTCTTTAGAAGAAAGAAAAAATAAAAGCAAATACAATACTAAAAATGTTTGTTGATTGTGTTTAATATAAAAGAAACAGTTTATTAAAGGAAGAAGATTTAGTCACTTCTTCTCAATACAGGCTAGGGAAACCATATGCAGTATTACTAGCTCAATATGTAACTCTTATTTGATGACATGGAATATAATTATAACGACCAATTCAAGAAAATTTTAAGTTTATTATTTGAATTATTCGAAGCTTTAAGATTTTTCTATCTCTTGATCAAATTTAACTTTTAAGTAATGGATTTCATTGCTCTTTACTTTCGTATTTAAACTTACCTTTCAATTGTTTTGATCAGAGGGACTCTGATGAGTGTTGTGAGGGTCGTTTGTTGACAATGAGGGTCGGTTGAAAACAAAACTTTACGACAAAAGAGATGATTAAAGCTTTCCAATTGTGAACTTTCCATTTCTAAGTAGCAACATTCAAGCAGCACTTGCATACAGGGTATATATCTCCCAATTGATACGATATTCCAGTGCTTGCATGTCCTATCATGATTTTCTTGATAGAGGGTTGCTGCTCACAAGGAAGCTATTAAACTAAGAGTTCCAAATGGTGAAGTTGAAAGCATCCCTTCGTAAATTTTACGGACGCCATCACGAGTTGGTTGACCGTTTCACAAATGATATCGGATATGTTCCTTGCGTCGTGACTACCATCCCCTTCCCTTTCATGAATGTGACCTACCGAATTAGACTATTTACCGGATTTGTTATCACATAAGCAACACGACGGGTGCCACATGTGGAGCAGGATCTGCTTACTCTTCCGGAGCACCTGAGATCACCCCTAGTTTTTTTGGTGGGGTTCGTGTTGTTTATTTTTTAGTTTTCTATGTCGTGTCATGTGTGCTGTTGTTTGTTTGTCTTTTTTTCATTTAAGCCATGGTGTCGTCAGTTTGTTTTAGATTTATGAGTTTGACTGTCCCTTTGGTATCTTTCGTCCCTCTTTTGTGTAGACTATAAGTAAAAGTACATTATTAGTCTAGTATCGTTGACATGTTAGTATTATTATACGTGTAGAGTACATACATG
>CM034360.1:4047479-4061098 GCA_019925275.1 Mytilus edulis | reverse complement strand
TAATCGTTTTTAAAATAGCGAAATGCGATATGATTGCCAATCATGAAAAAATATCCACCAGAGTTCAAATGAAGTGAATATAAGCAATTATAGGTCACTGTACGACCTTCAACAATGATAAACATACAGACCGTATAGTTGACTGTAAAAGGTCCCGACGTGAAAAATATGAAATATTTCAAACGAGAAAAGTAATGGCCTAATTCATAAAAATCATTATAACGGTTCATTATTTTATAAATCCGACGATAATTTAAACTTGTATCCTTTTGTCAAATATATACTGGCTTTATGAACTGTGTAATATCTTTACGAGCTTGAAATTCAATTGCTAATTACTATTGATAGAACTCTGTCATATTTTCAAGGATTCCAACTATTCTAATGTTTTTTTTCAAATAGTACAGGTCATTATAAATCAAATGAATAGTTTCTTGTTAAAACGCTGTAATGAAATTGAACAACTAATATATTAAGGTCGTAATAAAGGAAAAGGGAGTATGATTATCGAAAGATGGTCGGTTTTCAAAAGAAGGTGGTCGGAACTCCCGGCTTAAATGCCGAATGGAAAACACTGATGATACAAAATTTCATAAGCTAAACAAAACAATACAACATCCGTTTAGGTGTTATTTAACCTAATTTGTGATCAAAGTATTTCACAAATCCATTGAAACTCAGTCAACTGATGCAGACATATGCTTGAAAGTAAAAAAAGAAGATAGAGACCCCTAAAAGTTAAACCCCTTCACATGTGACTGCTCTAAGTCATGAACCTCGTGTCTTGTTATTTAAGAAAATTGTGTTACATGGTAGATCTGTGATTGTTTCTGTAAGTTTCATCAGACTCTTTGTTGTTAAAAGCTTGGCATATTAGGTAGACACCTGTTGTTGTTGAGGACTGTATGATACTCTCTAGATATATTTTTGTTATGCTTATCTTTGTCACAATGATATACACGTATTCACGATTAAAATAGTGAATTATTCTTTAATGACTATACCGAGCTTAAAGTGTTTATAAAGAATATCCTCTTCATTTACAGTTCTATTGGGGTATCCGTCAGTGGCGTAGCTAGGCAATTTTTAAGTGTACGCCCCAACCTCGGCGAGCGGTTTCATTTTAAGAGCTTCATTTGGATCCTGATGATAATCAATAAATGTAGCGAGTTGAACATACTTTAGAGACTATTTTTTCAATCTTTTATGTTAAATGTATTCATTGTGTTTATCTGGAATCGATTGATCATTGGTGTTATTCAAACCAATTACTTTGAAATATGTTTAAAAGGAACCGTGCGGTATACGTAACGCAATAACTTGACCAAAACCCCTTTTTATGCAAATGTCGTTAATTGATATGAAATGATTAATTTGCATAGATGTTTAGGTGCATTATGAAAATTCGAAAAGGGTTCCAGGTAACCGTTGATCACGCTTGAGATTGAATCCATTTATCAGTCCATTTCTGATCTGGAATAGTTACTTCTACACGTCAAGTTTCAAGACAATATCTGAAGGTTTCCAAAATGTTCATGTTCAATATAATAATCACAGATCGTCTGTTAATTGCTAAAATATAAGTCCGTATGTCAATTGAAAAATGAAAAAAAATACTATTAAAAATGTTGCTTTAGACATAAATCACAAAAAAGCTTCTGCCAATGTTTCATAAAATTTGATGAAGGTTTGATAAAGTAATTGAAGTGTGACAAACTTTAACCACATACTGTATGTCTACTTGTTAACAAAGTTGTTAATTTAAAAAAAAATTTAACCACATATTGAACCTAAATATTGACGCCGCCGACAAAATATAGATTCACTATTTCCTTTCTTTGCATTATAAATGCCGCAGGCTCGGCTTGAATTCAAAGCACATATCAAATCTCAGATGATTATAAATTGCTTTAAACAAAAGAAAAGTAAGAAGAATATCCAGTAGATTCAGACTTTGACTGACAGAAAATGAAGAAATATATAACAGGGTTCGATTTGATAAAAAGTAAATTTCGTCACTTTTATTCGCTAGTGAAGAAAGATTTACAAGATTGGTGTGCTTTAAAATCAGATCTTTTTAATTCATTGAGATCAACATATTTTTTTTAACAAAATTCAAATGTACTCCCGGGCGTTTTGACGTAAATGTAGCTACGCGCCTGTCCGTTATTTCAAGTTCTATTGGATAGATACGTTTAACAAAGTCACATGTATCTGGGGTATCCTTTATTTCAAGTTCTATTAGATAGATGTGTTAAAAAAAGTCACTGTGCAAAGTTTGAATCATAATATATTTATATATTTAGCAGATAGTAAAGTTCAAGATAATACTATTGACAAATTTATCTTCTCTACTATTTGATGTTCATGTAATTAACATACACTATAACAATATATCATTTTACAAGACCACGGTTTGCGGAAGTAGTCAAGAAGACAATATTATGTTTTTCAGGGGTTGACAGGATACACGGGATCGTTGTTAGTTTCAACTTCAATATTATTATGCAAGCAAATGTAATAAACAATGATTTCATACATTATTTTTTGTTGGTTTACACTTTATATAGGGCTTTATTTATGATCTTATTGCATAGTGCACAATTCTTATTCTACATATTTCACCTTTATCAAAATTAGAAAATCTGTTTGGTCGTCCCATTTTGTTGTAGGGATGTTTAGATTAAGTGTCGAGTTAATATGTATATTATTTTGTGTTGTCTGCGAGAAACAAATCATTTTTCTGATCTAGTAACTAAATTCAAAACCAATATAGATAATGTTAACATATATATTTTATTGAACTGTGTAAATTAATCGGAATGCGAATGACAACATGCACCTACAATTCTTTTGTGTGTTTCCCGTTTCGGTAACACATGACATTTGCGCGGGAACTTCTTACATAAACATCGTTTTTGGATTATTGAAACATGTGAAATGTACTGTAACAGTTATTGATTTTTGGAGGTAATGTGATATTATTTATTATTCAATAGTACATAATTTTAAGTCAGGTTTGTACACATTAAGTCTCTGGTCAGTGGCGGATCTAGGGGAGGGGGGATTCCGGAGGTTGAACCTCCCTTTTTTGTTGACGATCAATTCATTTGGATAGGGATATCAGTTGGAACTGACCCTTTATCCTGGGTTCGGATCCCCTTTTAAAAATGGCTGGATCTGTCTCAGCTAGTCAAGTCAGAACCGAAACACATCAGTGGCAGATCTAGCCATTTTGAAAGGGGGTCCAACCATGTCCCCATTCAAATGCATTGATCACCCCACAAAAGGGGCGATTCCAACCGGGAACCCTCCTGCTGGATCCGCCACTGCACACTACTTGGACCTATGTTATTTAGTGAGTGATGCGAAAAAAACTCAATTTACATTAATAGGTCCCCCTTTTTGAAAAATTACTAAATCCGCCTCTGCTTATCCTGGGTGAGGTCCCCCGTTTAAAAAATTGTTGGATCTGTCTCAGTTACTCTAATCTAAACTGAAACACATCAGGCCATTTTGTGAAAAGGGGGGGTCCAACCATGTACCCATTCAAATGCATCGATCACCCCAAAAAAGGGGCGGTTCCAACTGAAAACCCTCCCCTGGATCAGCCACTGCACATTACTTGGACCTATGTTAGTTCATTACATGTAATTACTTAAGTGATAAGAAAACAACTCAATTTACTAATAAACTCCCTCATTAAAGAAACTTTATATAAAAGTAAACATGTTCATTTTATTTTGCTGTGTGAAATTGTTTATGCGGGAAAGACCCATTACAACCCGACCATAGAGGAGACCACAGCTGAAGGCCACCAATGGGTCTTCAATGCAGCGAGAAGCTCCCACACCCGGAGGCGTCACAACAAACACGTTCTAGAAATAATTTGTGAATGAAATTGGAAAATACAGTTATTCTTGATCTTCATACAATTTAAGGGCATTTCCAAATAGTCCTAAATATAATGCTTTATGCATCTGAAAAGAGTTGAAAATAACACTGAAAAATCATCGTTTTTCCTCTAGCATAGTTTGTACGTGCAGTATAGGTGTATTTTAAAGGCACAACAGTGAAGCCGCCGTATAATACTTCAATCGAACCGATTTACTTTTTGAAATTTAATTACTATACTGTATATATAAAAATATTAATTTTCGCGAACCATTTAGGTCACGGAAATTCCAAAATATGGCATCAGTAAGGAGAGTTGTACAAATAATGTGAATACACAGAACCCCCATCAAATTCATCTTTAACTAAAAGTATTCATCATTTTCTATTTTATATGTACTAACAATATTCCATTTTTCTATAATTTGGATTAAAATGTGCAAAAATCTGAGTTAGAATAGGTCGAATGCCCCAAATAAACATTCCCTGATTGGTTGAAGCACTGTGGCGTTGATGTAAAGCATAGCAAGCCGCGATGTAAAGCACACGCTTCACAGGAATAATTAAGGAGAGTTTTACAAATAATGTGAATACACAGACCCTCAATCCAATTTATATGTATTGCTAAAAATAATCAAGTGTTCATCATTTTCTGTTTTGATTCTGCTAACAACATTCTATTTTTTCTATAATTCCATTTGAAATATGTGAAACCCCGCAATGAAAATAGATAGCCTCAATGATGTAAAAGCAACCCAAAAAATTTCCGTTAATATGTTAACATCTTGAACTTCGACCCTGGGTTCAAAGGGTTAATAAACCTATTCACAAATAGATATATCCTTTCGCTCAAGTGAAGTATACAGGCAACTTCGTTTACAGAAATATATACACACTTTATCAGTAATATATTGTCATGCTTCTGCATATCCACGTTTTTAGCTCACCTGCCCCGAAGGGACAAGTGAGCTTATGCCATCACTTGGCGTCCGTCGTCGTCCGTCGTCTGTCGTCGTCTTTCGTCGTAAACTATTTCAAGAATCTTCTCCTCTGAAACTACTGGGCCAAATACTTTCAAACTTTAACTGAATGTTCCTTAGGGTATTTAATTTATAAATTGTATCCGAAGTTTTGATCTATCAACAAACATGGTCGCCATTGCTAAAAATAGAACATAGGGGTCAAATGCAGTTTTTGGCTTATAACTCAAAAACCAAAGCATTTAGAGCAAATCTGACATGGGATAATATTGTTTATCAGGTCAAGATCTATCTGCCCTGATATTTTCAGATGAATCAGACAACCCGTTGTTGGGTTGCTGCCCCTGAATTGGTAATTTTAAGGAAATGTTGCTGTTTTTGGTTATTATCTTGAATATTATTATAGATAGAGATAAACTGTAAACAGGAATAATGTTCAGCAAAGTAAGATTTACAAATAAGTCAACATGACGGAAATGGTCAGTTGACCCCTTTAGGAGTTATTGCCCTTTATAGTCAATTTTTAACCATTTTTTCGTAAATCTTAGTAATCTTTAACAAAAATCTTCTCCTCTGAAACTACTAGGCCAAATACTTCCAAACTTTAATTGAATGTTCCTTAGGGTATTTAGTTTGTAAATTGTATCCGAAGTTATGATCTATCAACAAACATGGTCGCCATTGCTAAAAATAGAACATAGGGGTCAAATGCAGTTTTTGGCTTATAACTCAAAAACCAAAGCATTTAGAGCAAATCTGACATGGGTAATATTGTTTATCAGGTCAAGATCTATCTGGCCTGAAATTTTCAGATGAATCAGACAACCTGTTGTTGGGTTGCTGCCCCTGAATTGGTAATTTTAAGGAAATTTTGCTGTTTTTGTTATTATCTTGAATATTATTATAGATAAAGATAAACTGTAAACAGAATAATGTTCAGCAAAGTAAGATTTACAAATAAGTCAGCATGACGGAAATGGTCAGTTGACCCCTTTAGGAGTTATTGCCCTTTATAGTCATTTTTAACCATTTTCGTAAATCTTAGTAATCTTTTACAAAAATCTTCTCCTCTGAAACTACTGGGCCAAATACTTCCAAACTTTAACTGAATGTTCCTTAGGGTATCTAGTTTGTAAATTGTATCCGAAGTTGTGATCTATCAACAAACATGGTCGCCATTGCTAAAATAGAACATAGGGGTCAAATGCAGTTTTTGGCTTATAACTCAAAAACCAAAGCATTTAGAGCAAATCTGACGTGGGTAATATTGTTTATCAGGTCAAATCTATCTGCCCTGAAATTTTCAGATGAATTAGACAACCTGTTGTTGGGTTGCTGCCCCTGAATTGATAATTTTAAGGAAATTTTGCTGTTTTTGTTTATTATCTTGAATATAATTATAGATAGAAATAAACTGTAAACAGCAATAATGTTCAGCAAAGTAAGATCTTCAATTAAGTCAAATTGACCAAAATTGTCAATTGACCACTTAAGGAGTAATTGCCCTTTAAAGACTTTTTTCACAATTTGTTCATCATGTTGACTTACTTTAAAAAATCTTCTCCTTTGAAACTGCTGTATCAATTTCAGCCAAACTTAGGCTAAATGAGTTTCAGAGTATCTAGTATAAATTTTATATTTTATTTCCTTGTATGTCAAGAAACATAGCTCCTATGGCTAAAATAGAACATAGGAGAAAATGATTATTTTTTTTGGCTTTTGAAGAAAATAGGACGATCCAAAAAACATTTAAATAAATTGAAAAGCCAAAATAATCATTGATGAGAGATTTAACCAAAAGAATTAAGGTGAGCGATTCAGGCTCTTGAGAGCCTCTTGTTTTGTATGCTGAACTTCAGTCAAATTCAATTCTATTCAAACTTTATTACGTAAAGCAATAGGAGTAAGAATATTTTTTGCGCCAATTTAACCGTGACCAGCATCATCGTCTGTATCAAAATTTTCTATTGTAATCATTGTGAAATTTCACTGACATAGGGTTTATTAATATAGAGTAATTTTGGTAAGTATGGCTTATTTATGTTAAAGTTCTCCAGATGTACATGTGCTTCTCTAGACATCTTTGACGGTCAGTTTAATCCCATTTATCTCAATATTATTCCCGATGACAGAAATGTCAACCCGACCTATTCGTTTCAAAAGTGAAAATCTAATCTATTTGATGAACTAATTTCTTCTAAAACTGTACATGCATTATTTCTGTATTATTTGATAACCAATCACATTTGCGTTGCATGATAATGGGTACTGTTTGAGCGAACTGTCTAGTGTACTGCAAGATCGATGCAAATTGTGACGTCAGTGAGTGATCACGTGACATTGTTATTTGTAAACAAACCAGCTCCTCATGTAACACGTGTCTCAGTCTGAACTATACATTCAAAGTGAAATCAATCTTTCAATCGCTATTTTATGATATTTTTGTGTCTGTTTTTTGGTTTGCATTTCAGTAGTCGAAGTAAACTCAAGGTTATTATATAAAATTATTTGTCTCTTTTCGTCTGTAGTACATGCGTTTGAGGTCCGGTTTAATTTGTACGCATGAAATCTCTAGTCTAAAAAAAGCTAGTGATAGAACCTTAACCAGATAAGCAACTGTCTAGGGCCAAGTAAGGAAGGTGAAAAAAAACCAGTATTGGTACTATTACGCAGAACCATAAACAGATGCATAGACAGACCCAGGGGGTGGCAGTGGTGGATCCAGAACTTTTCATAAGGTGGGGCCCGCTCCAGACATGCTTCAGTGATTCCCTATGTAATCAACAAAATTTTTCCAACGAAAAAGGGGGGAGGGGTCTGCCCCCTAGATCCTCCTATTGGTGGGAAAAATTTAGTTGATTATATAGGAAATCCTCAAAGCTTGACAGGAGTGGGCAGCCCTTTGGAAAGTCAGAGGCCACCCCTTTATGAAAAGTGCTGACTTGCCACTGAGATTTGCAGGTTTTCTTTGTAAAGATACCTTAAAATATCAACAACTCTGACTGAGTATACAATTTGATTCATTTTAGCTCATTAGCTGGGCTCACTCGCTAAAAATATTCATTGCCGCTCACTAGCAAATATCTTGCGATACTCATGTGTAGAAAAACTGATAATCTATACATGTGTGTGAGGAGTAGTTAGCTTAAATATAGCTAAATTTGGAAAATTTGAAAATGACTTGGGGAATGAAGATGTAGTAAAGACCGAATATCAGTTTTGGTCTTATATATGTGTACAAATATATCACTGTTTCAGTGGCAATGGTAAATAGACACTGAAAAGTCTTGGATAACATTTTATAGTTTTGAACGTTTCTTCATCATCAGTTGACTAAAATTAGGTGAGCCAGGAGGTGTGTTCTTATTTCCAACAGAGAAGCGCTCAACCTATATCACTTTGTGCATGAAGCAAATTGATAGTTGCTAGATACTGAATGATTATACCACAAGAAAGTTTTAACCTGTGCATACATTTTTACTTAAAATATGATAAAAAAAAAACCATGTCTTTTTCAGGACTTCTGATCAAACCATGTAGTATATGGCATTTTATTGAGATATGGTTTTGGTCAATGGATGTTCATGAAGAACCTGCAGTACAAAGTATATCACTGGATTTAGCTCTTTGTCTAAGTGTATTATTAAAGTACTTTGCTTTGAGCTCAGTTCATTGTTATGCAATTCATTCTTTGTGAAATAAAGATTTGACAGACAACTCTCATGTACAAGGTTTTGTCAAAGTAGTATCACCTCTTTCTTCAATGTAAGTAATAGGGAGATAAAAAGCATATATCGATTTGAACCAAACATTATATGTCCTTTGACCAAATTTTATAAAAAGAACAAATTTACCCGACAATGCTACTCCCGCTACTAGCAATATGATGCTAGGTTGTTTTAATACATCTGTACTGCCTACTGATGACTTGGTCCTGAGTGTAAATGGTCATTCGATTATGTTTAAAAAAAAATATAAGGCCTATCTGGCCTAATTGATTTCTAAAACTATGTTTCATTGTACATGTTCAACATTTTTCATACAATTGTTTATTTCTAATAAATTTGTGTGAATTAACATTGTAACAGTAAATGTTAATAACTACACTTTCATACCACAACAAATACTGTATTTGTGGTACATGTATCATTTATATTTGTATCTATATAACAAACAAAAATGAAAAGAGAACAATTTTGCAATACCTTTTGTATACTATAACTTTTTAGATATTTAGACATATTAAGACTAATTAAGTAGATGTTGATAATATCCACTTGACATGCTTGAAATTCTTTTAGATTACTTTTGGAGCAGTTTTGAGTCTTTGAAGCATGCTCAAAAAATTTCTTTTGGTGAAATCATTTTCATATTTGTCAATGTTTTTTTGCTTCGACCAGCTTTGGAGGAAATATTATCAAAGAATTGATAAAAATCAGCACAGAAGTTTACTTCCTAGCTCATCTAGCCCCTAGCATCTTGTCAGGCATTGTCATTACTAAAAACCAATAAATGTATTCTAATCTGAGGAACAATTCGACCTTTTAACAATTTTTTTTACTAATGATACTAACGATCCTCCACAAAGTAATATAAATAGAACCATACAAATAGTAAGCAAATACATAGAAAAAAATAGATGTGGTATGATTGCCAATGAGATAATTCTCCACAAGAGACCAAAATGACACAGAAATTAACAACTACAGGTCACCGTAAGGCCATCAACAATGAGCATGGCCAATTCCGCATAATCATCTATAAAAGGCCCTGAAATGACAATGTAAAACAATTTAAACGGGAAGACTAACAGCCTTATTTATGTACAAAAAATAAATGAAAACGAATATGTAACACATAAACAAACGACAACCACTGAATTACAGGCTCCTTATATCATGTTCTCAAATCTAAATATCATCTCCCATTTAGAAAAAAAAAAACCACATGAAAAAATTAACCTAGAAAAAAATGTATTATGTGTTGCTCTCCTAGATACAAAATGTATCCAAAATCAAAGATGTGGAACATATTCTATCATAATCATTTGGTAACTAATGCAATTAATGTCTCTTCCATGCCCGTCTTGAACAGAAGAACTAAATAATAAATAAACAACACTCCTAATGCTCAGATTGTTTGTCATCGTGCAACACAACTAACAACACCATATAGGAAAAACATAGAACTCCTTTTGTCATAAGACACTGTCAAACATCCAAACATACTATCCACACTCATATGGGTCCACACTTGTTTATAGAAGAAAATAGATGATAAAAACAATATTCTGATAACGTATAACACATAACTAGCATTGCCAGTAAAAATGTATCTGTGTGACACAAGATAAATAAACTATAAGATATATGTTTTACTTAAAACTAAATATCTTGTAAATATTGACACGGGATACACCATTCAGACGTATGTTTGTTTTCAAACGTTATAAATCAGCGATCGTAAGAGGTTTACTGATGAGAGCGAGACAAACTGTAATTGAGTGATGCAGTATGTATGCAGTATGTATGCTTTGTGGTTTTTTGTTCATATTACTGCCATTCTCTGTTTCAAGGTCTTGCATGTCAAGTTGTATTTGTTTGTTGTTGTTGTTTGTTTTAACAAATAATCTGTAGTAGCCCAGACAATATGTTCTGTTTGAGCCTTTTGATCTTTCTAACAAGCGATAAATTTTAACTATCTGAAAAACACTTTGTCAAGATGGATAGCAGAACAAGTATGAATGACTGTTGATGCAGGGTATGCATGTCTGCCATGAGCTTTAAATGATAACATTATTTTATATCTTTACCTGCTTGAAATTCAATTGCTAATTACTATTGATAGAGCTCTATTATATTTCAAAGGACTCCAATTATTCAAATTTCTTTATCAATAGTACAGGCCATTGTAAACCAAATATATCCTTGTTGAAACCATGTAATGACATTGATGAAGTAATAGATTTAGGAAGTTAATTAAGAAAGGGAAGTATGATGTAAAATATTTATAACCAAAACAAAACAATGCAACATTCACTTCTAGGTTTTAGGATTCCATTGAAACTCAGCGAACTGATACAGACAAACGCTGGAAAGTAAATGTAGACGATAGAGACCCCTGTTCCATTTTTGCCTGCCCTAAGTCAGGAACATCGTCTCTTGTTATCCAAGAAGTTGTTTTTAATTGTAGATCTGTGATTGTTTCTGTAAATTAAATCTGACTCTGGGTGATTAATTGTAGCTTTATAGTATTAAGACACCTGTCGTTGCTGAGAACTGTATGTTGCCCTCTATATATTTTCTTTTTGTTATACTTTTTGGGTAAATTTCACAACGATATGAACGTATTCACAATTCAAATAGGTATGTTGTTGGGGTCGGATTCATACATCTCCATCATTTTCTTCTCCGAAGTCAAATCGAGAGAAAATATCATAGAACATTTTATTTCTTAGCATAATCAATAAAAAAAAATTGCTGACCGAAGTTGTTACGGTTGCACACCAACTAACCTCAAATCCTCGATCAGCGCCCTTTTTTAAGCACAGCACTATTGAGTGTAAATCAAACAGATGTTATGAAAATAATCATTTTTCCTTTAAATTTAGTGCAATTTTTCTCGTGAAAAATATTTAATGATAGTTCATCTTTGTTTACTATCTTCAGAGTCTTGTTAAGAAATGCTTATCATATTTTTGTTCCTAAGTTTCAAAAATCCCAAGTTCATTATAAATCTACCTCACATGTTATTGTGTCAATAAGCATCTACCTCGTGTGCCATTGTGTCAGTAAATATCATGACTACCTCACGCCTAAATTGTGTCAATGAGTATCCACACCATGTGTAAGCTGTGTCAGTGATTATCTACTTCATGTGTAAATTGTGTCAGTAAGTATCTACTTCAAGTAGAAATTGTGTCAGTAAGTATCTACCTCACGTGTAAATTGTGTCAGTTACTATCGCCATCACGTGTAAGGCATGTCAGTAGGTATAAAACGCACGTATTAATTGTGTTAATGAGAATCAAACTCACGTTTTTAGTGTGTCAGTAAGTATCTAACTCACGTGTGAATTGTGTCAGTGAGTATCTCCATCACGTGTAAAGTGAATCAATTAGTATCAAACTCACGTGTAAAGTGTGTCAGTAAGTATCAACCTTACTTGTAAGTTATGTCAGTGAGTATCAAACTCACGTGTAAAGTGTGTCAGTGTTTCAAACCTCTCGTGTAAATTGAGTTAGTAAGTATAAACCTCGCGTGTAAATTATACAAGTGATTATCAAACTCCGTGTAAATTGTGTCAGGTAATTTTTAACCCAGGTATAAACTGTGTCAGTATGTATCACCCTCAAGTGGTAATTGTGTTAAAGAGTCTCAAACTCACGTGAAAAGTGTGTCAGTTAGTATCAACCTCAAGTGTAAATTATGACAGTGAGTATCAAACTCACGTGTAATGTGGTTCAGTGAGTATAACATGTCCTTGTAAATATTGCCAGTAAGTATCAACCTCACTTGTAAAGTTTGTCGGTAAATATCTATTTCATGTGTAAATTATGTCAGTAAGGGGCTATCTCAAGTGAAAATCGTATCAATAAATATCTACCGGACGTGTAAATTACGATAGTAAGTATCCATCTCAAGCGCAAAGTTTGTTCTTGCGTACGTATGAATTATGTCAGTGAGTATCCTTTTAACGAAGAATGTATGAACGTTAAATTCCTCTCTATTAATTGTGTTAACTTCAAAGCCATTAAACCTGATCATTTAGTATGTATCTCGTTATTCTACAATAATGTTCAATCTTAATAAGATATCGGTATGTATGTAAGCTTTTGCATTTCCAATTAATCAAATGGTACAATTTTACAACACTTTGCCATACAAACCTTCCCTTGGCACTGATTAAACAAACCTAACATAATGTTTATGTTAACAGATAGTAAAGAAATTGGTGTTACAATTAAGTTACAACTACAAAAAACGTAGGGAATTTGCTGTAGCAAATTGTTGTTTTAAACAATATCTTGAAAAAAGATGAAGAATATTACATTAATAAAATTGTTATCTCATGTCGTGTGTTATACATCTTCTAGCAATTATTTGTTTTTTCTTGCAATCCGATAAACCAGATAAATAGTGACTTGTATAAACAATATTAAATGGCAGTTATTTGACCTTATTTTCTTCCATTGAAAGTATATTGACTAAGTAGCGACTTGGGCTTACAAATAAAGCAACTCATATCCAATCAATCAATCCGCTTTATCAACATTTAAGAGATATGTTATTTTTTAAAAGTTTAAGGTTTTATTATGTGGCATAGTTTGAATGTATCTCATGTGATTGTTGTCCTCATGAATAAATACGTAGTAATGGGCTTAGGCTTCTTTTAAAGAATTGTGTAAAATGTGAAACGTTAATAAATGTTTGGTTGGCTTTCAAAAATAACTTCCTTTATTACTGTTATGTTAGTATATTGATTTTACAGAACTTCTAACTGTTTTATAAGAAGCTTTTAAATTCAAATACAGTTTTTTTACTGTTTCGTATGACAACATAACATAACAGCTACAAATAAGACACATCATCCTGCTATCATGTCTGTCTCTTGAAACAATATAAGAGGCAGATTTAACGGGGTTTTCAGGGGGCTCGGGCCTAGTCTATTGTGGAGAAAAATTGGTTGATTATATAGGGAATCACTGAAGCATAGCTGGAGCGGGCCCCTCTTAGACAGTAAGTG
>CM034360.1:3970715-4047379 GCA_019925275.1 Mytilus edulis | reverse complement strand
ATAATGGAGATAGATGGTTTGAAATGATTTAAACACTATGATTCTGGTAACAAAAATTCTGTGTAATCAGGCAATCTCAATTTAAAAGTTCGATAAAGTCCCCCAGTGATTGTTCAGACGACATGATTCTGTAAATAGAGATCGTGAGCTTTCTAGTGACTAATGTCTTGCAACAAAAAGTTTGACGCGATGTTTATCAAATGCTTGTCTGTAATTCTATTGTGACTTTATATTTAACTCTTAGTCAATCCCTGTATTTTCCCTCTTTTTATATGATCGATATAATTGTGGCATTGTTCTCAGTAATCCTGAGCCTAGCTGTTGATTCACATTATATGTAGTCTGTGTTCGATTATCAACGAGGAATAGATGATAGCATTAATGGAATCAAAAGTGAGGATCGCTATTTCAGGCTCATGTTTTCTACTTTAAATACAGAGACATCGTATAAAGTACGGATTATTAAAGAATGATAAATGTTTCTCTTTTACATAAGAATGTAATTATCTTGTTTGGAAATTCAGCAATCTGATTGACAGATTGAGTTTTAATGGAGATAGACGGTCTGATATGCTTTAAAACACGATTATTCTGGTAAAAAAAGAAGTCTGTGTAATCAGGAAATCTTAAATCAAAAGTTCGATAAAGTCTCCCAGCGATTGTATAGACGGCATGGTTCTGTAAATAGAGATCGGGAGTTTTCTAGCGACTAATGTCAAGCAACAAAACGTTTGATACGACATTTATCTAGTATTTGTCTGTAATTCTATTGTAACTTAAATCGAACTCTTTGTCAACCCCAGTTTTTCACCCTGTTTATTGTGTATTGCAATCTTTTTATTCAGGAATTCTTTGGGTAGATCTTGATAGATAGTAGTTTAACTGACAATAATACCATGTTTTTGTATGGTTTACCAATAAATACTGTCATATTTAATCAATGGAATATTATTATTGATCAACGCAAGACAATTTACATATATGTAAATTAATGTTCTTTTCCCTTGTATTCTCTATCTGCCTCTTGTAGCCCTTTAATTGGTAAAAAAGTATCTATGTATCTATCTATCTATCTATATCTATATTTCAACTAGTTAATTTAAATATAAAGGCCTTCCCGTGCGGTTTATATAGGTTTGTGATCAAAATCTCTAAAAACATGACATTAATGCGACTTTGAATTTCACAAAACATAGAACTGCGAATATAAAACAGACTTTGAAATATAGAAAATTAAGGAATTTTACACAGATACACAGTCAGTAATCTTTAGAAAGACCTTGATTGATGAGTAACGCTACTACTTTCAAAAACTCTTTAAGTATTCTGACAATAATTCATACCTGTATATCTTATTTTTGGTTCTAGTATCTTTATTATCAAAATTTATTTATCTGACCAGTAATTACATTATATAAGAAACAACCTTCGCAAATTTATAAAATTCTTCCGGTGAGTCCTGCATCCTGGACTCACGATCCTTGGGCTGTCGGTAAGAAAACTTTACTCAGTACTCGAAACACAAAAATCACGCTCGAAATATGAAATCCAACGTTTTGATTGGTTGATTGCGGAGTATGAGAACAAAAGAATTACTCGACAGTTTTATGACCTCAAGGCCTTTATTCAGTACTCGGAGTACGAAGTGCTTGAAACTCTAATCCAGAATGTGATTGGTGGAATTCCCAGTCTAGGTAAAATATATTTTATGAATGCAAGGCTTCTCTTGTTGAAGCTTGATCTAATTGGGTAAAGTAGGTTGTGGATTCAAACCAAGGCCGGGTAAAACCACAAACTTTAAAACTGGTATTTGCTGGTTCTCCGCTAAGAACGCAGCATCACGAAATAAGTACTAAGACTGGTTGACTCGGAGTCAGAATATTACTTCAGGGTAGATTAACAATACTGCCTGTGATCTGTTACCTTGTGATATAAACAACGTAACACGCTAAAGAGGCAACTCATAATATTGGTCTATAAATGTGCAAAGCAGCTTTAATTAGATATAAGAAAATGTTGTATGAGTGCCATTAAGACAACTTTCCATCTAAGTTACACTTTGTAAAAGTAATGTTCCTATTGCATTGACACATTTCTCGTCCTGAATATGCATTTGATGAGCTGCTGGACACAAAATTCACAGTCATCCATCATTATCATTTAGTGCGCGCCTTTAATTGGCAATAACATACTTGTTATCGATGGCGTTTTCTTCAATTCTAAGATTTCATTTGATATTATGGGCTTTTGTTTTACTACAATTTGATTTGACTCTAGGACTTTTTCCATTAAAGACTTTTCATTATGTGTAATTTGATTTAAAAAGCTAGTTCTTCACATACAGTATTGTAAATTAGAGTTGGTTTGCACATAACAGTGCTAAGTAAATTGACTTTGATTATTTCCAGCCATATTAAGCAGGATAATTATAAGTCCCTGGGAGAATACAATTACTACCTATAAACAGTAATTGCAATTACACGAATAACAGTTAATCAGTCAATCTACAAGTGATTGATTCTTTATCAGTATTGATTGCCGCATTGATAAAGTTTCTTTTTTGCATCTTTAGAGAAAATTTGATTTATCTAGAGATCTGTAAATCTACAATCATATTAAGTCAACTATATACATATAAACTTGTCCGTAAGAACTATATACATATAAACCTGTCCGTAAGACACTCTGTAATTTTTCGATTTCCTCGTGCGAAATTCTTGTCCATAGAAATTAAACTACGATATTATTTGGTTTTCGCATAAGCCTTTCTCGTCGTAGGAAACTTCAGTGTTATTTTTGTCTTTCATAAGACTCTATTATATTCCTCTGTAGTTGATAAATGTTTCATCTCATAAATTGTTTAAACTGAAAATGAATTATATGCATTTTGAACAATGTATATCTAAAGAAAGGATGTTCTTCTCCCAGGAATAGATTTCCGTAGCCGTATTTGGCACATTGTTTTGGGAATTTTGAGTCCTCAATGCTCTTCAACTTTGTACTTGTTTTGCCTTACAACTATTTTGATCTGAGCGTCACTGATGATTCTTATGTAGACGAAACGCGCGTCTGGCGTATTAAATTATAATCCTGGTACCTTTGATACTGTTTCACACCACTGGTCGATGCCACTGCTGTGGACGTTTCGTTCCCGATGGTATCACCAGCAAAGTAGTCAGCACTTCGGTGTTAACATGAATATCATGTAAGAGCCTAGTTGTGTGTTGTCTATGGAAACCAGTATCCTGGCAGGCTCTTTAAATGAAAGAAGGAAACCGAAAATAAAGGTCATTACAAAAATGCTTTGAAAATAAGATAACATATGAAATTCTTTATAAAAAAAGCTACAAGGGTTGATAATGGTATAGAAACTTGGTCATTCCTTCGACTTCTCTATTCCTGTAATGAAACCCTATCTAGAAAGCGCGTTCGTTATGTTATCATTGGTGTATAAATAGGCAGCCACGTGAAGTCAGAATGGGAACGTTACACATGGCGTTGTCAGTTTGTTTAGATTTATGAGTTTGACTGTCCCTTTGGTATCTTCCGTCCCGCTTTTACGCTCACTGGACGTTCAATAATTACGCTTGTAACGACTCTTTCAGGGTGCGTACAACACAACCGAATCACATAGCAGTTTTTAACATCATTTAATGTTCATACGTCTCAATGATTTCCTGTGATTTCCATTGTGGAATAGTCAATCTAAACGGTGACGGTCAATGTATTATACTTCCTGTTAATATACGCATTTAATGACAGAAGCGTTGATTACAATATTCCTCTACTTAATGAAACGTCAATTATATAACCACAAATTGCATGGGTAAGAAATAAAAATAAACTGCCCGGAAATAGGAGCACTTACCGTTATAGTTTTCCGATTATTTTATTATCCAGAAAAGACAAGTGTAAACAGGAGATTATTCAGAAACCGCTGAATGGTATTGGAATACCTTATACTATTAATACTGTATTTACTACAGATAAGGTTTTAATAAAACTGTAACCATGGCTCTTTATCTGAAAAGAAATCTTTAATGCAAGGGAGTGACCTAAGTCTTTTTATATTTCTGGAGGGAGTGGGGATACATTCTTAAGAAAATTATGATAGAAAATCATACTGTATATGTCCCTCAAGAGGAATATTTCGTGATATGTCAATTGAATGTTGAAATCTAGAAAATAAATACAGTCTGTGTTATAATTTCTCAAACTTTAGAATTATTTGAATTCCTGCGAAATAAAGCGAAAGAAATGTCCTCACCACTAAACTATAGAATACTACAATTGCTTTCCATAATTAGCAAATTCTACTTTTTAAAGTATTTTTGTAATTATTTCGAACTTAGTTAAACAGTCTACCTTACTATAAATGGTTAAAGTAAAAGCAAATAATTGGTTTTTGGTTTTGAGTTAGTAAGTTTGTTGATGGAAATGTTAAAGATGTGGTATGATTGCCTATGAGACAACTCTCCACAGGAGACCAAAATAACACATAAATTAACAACCATAGGTCACTGTACGGCCTTCAACAATGAGCAAAGTCCATACCGCATAGTCAGCTATAAAAGGCCCCGAAATGACAATGTGAAACAGTTCAAACGAAAAAAACTAACGGCCTTATTTATGTAAAAATTGAAAGAAAAAAAAATATGCAACACATAAACAAACGACAACCACTGAATTACAGACTCTAGGAAAGCCGATAAATCATGTGTATGTGAAATACAGATATAAAGTAAAATGATAAATATAAATGTGACGTTTGCTGTTGACTATATGTATTTATATATCGTTAGTTTTCTATGTTTAACACCTGAACTTATTCAGGAAGATTGATCCAGGAAATCGCTGCAACACTTCGAATTCAGTTATACGAATTACAAATGTACCTAGCTGTCAGAAAAACAATACATTCTAAATTTGTGATTCGCTACTTTAATTCTACATGTACTAGATTAACAACGATACAAGGGTAATAATGTACTTTAAAAACGCGTTTGGTCAATAAGAGAGCATCAGAGGCTCTCGGATTAAAGGAAAACTCAAATACTATGGTAAAGAGCACTGAAATTCATTAAATTTAATCAAGAGATAGACAAATCTGAGATCTTCGAATAATTCACATTATAGACTTAAATTTTTTTTTAAATTGTCGTAATAAATTATATTCCATGTCATCAAATAAGAGGTACCTATTTAGCTCGGAATACCCTATATGGTTTCCCTTCCTTGTATTGAGAAAAAGTGACGAAATCTTCTTCTTTTTATAAACTATTTCTTAAACGTAAATGACAATCAAAAAGTAAAATCCCAAAAATACTCAACTTAGAGGAAAATCAATTCGGAAAGTCCATAATGACATGGCAAAATTAAAATACAAAACGCATCAAAAACGAATGGACAAGAACTGTCATATTCCATATAAAAGACAATTTTGGTATTGTTTTTGCTTTCTTTCTTTCTTCAAAGGAATAAATCAACAACCGAAATAAATAATGGAAAGGAAATAAAAAATGCATAACAAGATCGGATTTAATATACTTTATTCATTTTTGATTTATATAGAAAACATGACTTACAACAATTATTTTAAAATAATTAACTGATATATTTAAAATAAACATAAAGCAAAGTCTATGTGTACTGTTAACGTCTACGTGCTGCAGCCACACAATTTAAAATTACATAGAAAAACAACCTTATACATATATATATAAGTAAACAGCTACTGCCATATCCAACGTCTTTAAGAAGAAATACGTGTTTTATCTGTTATAAATAACTTACCTTGTTTAGACAAATATAACAGATCCATTAATGCTGTGAACAAAACCTTCAATATGTTTTACCAATAATAGTCATTATATTCCAAATGCGATAGAACCGACTTTGAATGTAACTAACATGTTTTTAAGTCTTTTATATTCAGTAATAAGTTTTACATGAGAGTTTAGTTGTAGCGGAAGACAAATCAATAAATCCGCGGGAAAACCATTTGTAGCAACATTTGGAAGAAAGGGGTTCAATCATAGCATTTTAACTGCTAAACGGTTTTCAATTAAATTTGATAAATTGATAATAGTCGTGTAAAATTTGCATTTGAAACTTTTCGATCGACTTATTTATTGAGATGCAGGAAATAATTTAATCAAAAGGCGAAGAAATACAACGTTCATTGACATATAATCAATCATACAAGATGTAAAAACAGATAACATTCAAATCGTTCAATAGACATAGCTACCTTTTACTTACAAGATGTAAAAACAGACAACATTCAAATCGTTCAATATACATAGTTACCCTTTACTTACAAGATGTAAAAACAGACAACATTCAAATCGTTCAATATACATAGTTACCCTTTACTTACAAGATGTAAAAACAGAAAACATTCAACTAGTGCAACAGACATAGTGACCCTTTACTTAAAAGATGTTAAACAACAAACATTCAGATCGTTCAATAGCTACCCTTGACTTAAAAGATTAAAAACAGAAAACATTCAACTAGTTCAATAGACATAGTTACCCTTTACCTACAAGATTTAAAAACAGAAAACATTCAACTAGTTCAATAGACATAGTTACCCTTTACTTAAAAGATGTTAAACAACTAACATTCAGATCGTTCAATAGCTACCCTTTACTTAAAAGATTTAAAAACAGAAAACATTCAATTAGTTCAATAGACATAGTTACCCTTTACTTACAAGATTTAAAAACAGAAAACATTCAACTAGTTCAATAGACATAGTTACCCTTTACTTATAAGATTTAAAAACAGAAAACATTCAACTAGTTCAATAGACATAGTTACCCTTTACTTACAAGATTTAAAAACAGAAAACATTCAACTAGTTCAATAGACATATTTACCCTTTACTTACAAGATTTAAAAACAGAAAACATTCAACTAGTTCAACAGACATAGTTACCCTTTACTTAAAAGATGTTAAACAACTAACATTCAGATCGTTCAATAGCTACCCTTTACTTAAAAGATTTAAAAACAGAAAACATTCAATTAGTTCAATAGACATAGTTACCATTTACTTACAAGATTTAAAAACAGGAAACATTCAACTAGTTCAACAGACATAGTTACCCTTTACTTAAAAGATGTTAAACAACTAACATTCAGATCGTTCAATAGCTACCCTTTACTTAAAAGATTTAAAAACAGAAAACATTCAATTAGTTCAATAGACATAGTTACCCTTTACTTACAAGATTTAAAAACAGAAAACATTCAACTAGTTCAATAGACATAGTTACCCTTTACTTATAAGATTTAAAAACAGAAAACATTCAACTAGTTCAATATACATAGTTACCCTTTACTTACAAGATTTAAAAACAGAAAACATTCAACTAGTTCAATAGAAATAGTTACCCTTTACTTACAAGATTTTAAAACAGAAAACATTCAACTAGTTCAATAGACATAGTTACCCTTTACTTACAAGATTTAAAAACAGAAAACATTCAACTAGTTCAATAGACATAGTTACCCTTTACTTACAAGATTTAAAAACGGAAAACATTCAACTAGTTCAATAGACATAGTTACCCTTTACTTACAAGATTTAAAAACAGAAAACATTCAATTAGTTCAATAGACATAGTTACCCTTTACTTACAAGATTTAAAAACAGAAAACATTCAACTAGTTCAATAGACATAGTTACCCTTTACTTAAAAGATATAAAAACAGTTAACATTCAAATCGTTCAATAGTTACCCTTTACTTACAAGATATAAAAACAGTTGACATTCAAATCTTTAAATAGTTACCCTTTACTTACAAGATGTAAAAACAGTTGACATTCAAATCGTTTAATAGACAAAGTTACCCTTTACTTACAGTTTCTTATTTTATTAATTTCGCTTTCCACGGGTATGTACAATGCAACATTGCATGAACTTGTTGTATATTGTTATACAGCAATGGTGTAATTTATCGTATTTGCTATACTGGTTTAAAATAAAATGTTCATGTTTCCTTTAAATTATTTCATTCCAAGGCAATTTTAACACAACTTCAATCCTATAGAAGCTTGGTTTCTATATCACCTGCCTGTGGTCTAATGGGCCAAGTGATATTTTCTCACCATATGGTGTCCGTCGTACGTCGTCGTCTGTTAATTTTTACATAAAATCATCAATTAATCTAATTTTTAAGTTGTATCCGATGATCTTGCCCACCAACTAAGATTACCGACATAGCTAAAGAAAGAACATAGGGGTAAAATAAAAGTATTGTCTTTTTTTTGTTATAAATAAAGACAATGTTGAGGAAAAGCTGTTATTCATATACGTTCAAAACTGTAACAGGATTTTTTTTATATTGCCCTGAAATGTTTTTTTCCTACCATTTGTTTTCATTTTTGCCTTTTATCTTGAAACTATAATAAAAAGAGAGTAACTTATATAGGCTAAACAAATTATTTTTATATCATGTTTACGCTATATCTGACGTTACTCTTCAAAATATGTTCCTCTCTGCGGTCTATATTTATGTTATATTCCGTTTGTTAGGTGTGTTTGTGCTTTATAAATTGCCATTCGAAATTTTTGTATCGAGACTTTATGGTGTCCGGATGCAGCTATTTTATCTTATTCGCGTTTTAGCAATTTCTCCGTTTACTTTGTAAACGCGAAATCAAGAAATCGAGAAATCGGGAAATTCGAAAATCGAGAAACTGATAAATCTGGTTATCGAGAAATCGGGAAATCGGGCAATCGAAAAATCTATTTCTCGTTTTCCCGTTTTTGCTTTCGTAATTTCTCGATTTTCTCGATTTCACAATTTCGCAATTTCGCATCCGGCCACCATTAGTTCTCCCTCAAGTTTGGGTTTTGTTGTTGTTTTACTTTATGACATTCACAAAAAGTTTATATGACGCTATGGTAACATTTGATAAATGATGAAATTAGAACAAGCAAATCACAAGTTGACTAAAAATAGAATAATCAAATCACAAACCAAAACCAACCTAACAAATGCCTAAAATTAAAATTAGATTAGGATACCAGACCACAAAAAGTAATGAAAAGTCTGAAAAATAAAAAATAAAAACGAGTAATAAGGTTTTTGGAATGACTTTACATTTGTGAAATGTTTATTTTATTCAACTTCATCCCTCCCTGCCTATTTTGTTTAACTTTACCCTCACAGACTATTCTGTTAACTTCTTTTCTCTATGGCTGTTCTCTTTAACTTCGTCCCTCCATGGTTTTTCTGTTCAACTTCGAGAACTGGGAATGTGGGAACTGAATCTGTATCAATCATGTTAATACTAAAGTACATAGCACCGACAAAAGATCACCACCCAGATAATATGCATGTCTACAGACATTAACAGAGGATAGATCTTTTCTAACATTATTGTAGGCCATTAAATTATCTAGCATGGTCAGTTAAATGCCAAGCTTGTTCATGTTAAATTGGAAAAGCGTGTTTTATATTGATGCGCGTTAAATTATCTTTGAAAGGACTATAAACGATTGCATAAATAACTTAGAAATGACAATAGTTTTTACGTTTTATTTATTGTTTGTAGGAAATAAAAGACAAAATGTCTGTATGAGATAAAAGTTTAATTGCTGATGGTAATTATCAAATATGTCCAATAAATAATATATACGAATAAATCAAAATAGGCCCCTTTAAATGTCTCTATTAGGAATATTGAACATTAAGAAAAGGAGTCTCTTAAATATAGTTTTTTTACTCGATATTAAGAAAATATCTTGCAATGCTGCAGAAACCAATGATCATTCTCGTAATAAAATCAACGGTACCAAGTTTGTTGCACTAGATGCGCATTTCGACAATACATGTCTCTTCAGTGATGCTCGTGGCCAAAATATTGAAATCCAAAGCTTATGTAAAAGATGAATAGCTATAATCCAAAAGGTCCAAAAAGTATAGCCAAATTCGTCAAAGGAATGAGAGCTTTGCATGAGGGAGATACATTCCTTAATTTATAATAATTTCTAATATTTTGTAACAGGAAAATTTTAATAACACAAAAAATCCGTATTTTCATGCCAGTACCGAAGTACTGGCTACTGGGCTGGTGATACCCTCGGGGACTAATAGTCCACCAGCAGAGGCATCGACCCAGTGGTAGTAATAAAATCAACGGTACCAAGTTTGTTGCACCAGATGCGCATTTCGACAATACATGTCTCTTCAGTGATGCTCGTGGCCAAAATATTTGAAATCCAAAGCTTAAATTAAAGATGAAGAGCTATAATCCAAAAGGTCCAAAAAGTATAGCAAAATTCGTGAAAGGAATGAGAGCTTTGCATGAGGGAGATACATTCCTTAATTTATAATAATTTCTAATATTTTGTAACAGCAAATTTTAATAAGACAAAAAAATCCGTATTTTCATGCCAGTACCGAAGTATTGGCTACTGAGCTGGTGATACCCTCGGGGACTAATAGTCCACCAGCAGAGGCATCGACCCAGTGGTAGTGATAAAATCAACGGTACCAAGTTTGTTGCACCAGATGCGCATTTCGACAATACATGTCTCTTCAGGGATGCTCGTGGCCAAAATATTTGAAATCCAAAGCTTATATAAAAGATAAAGAGCTATAATCCAAAAGGTCCAAAAAGTATAGCCAAATTCGTGAAAGGAATCAGAGCTTTGCATGAGGGAGATACATTCCGAATTTATATTAATTTTAACATGTGAATGTTATATGTAATTGCGGGGATACAGACATTGTAGAGAAGTGAATGAGATGATTAGTAAGAACAGAAAGAAGATATTTTTGCAAAAATCTCCGCTCAAGCAGTTGCTACGGTCGTCTTAAACTTGCAGTGAGGTAATATTTTTTTGTTACGTACTGAAGCCCGTACAGTGGTTTTTCTTTTACAAATTTTGACATGGATAGAGAGCTCCTTTCTCATTGAAACTTATACCACATCTTCTTATAAACAAATTACTGTAATAACAACGATAACTTTGTGTGCTGATGAGGGACTACTAGTTTTAAGGTATATATGTAATGATATACTGTTGCTACCATGTGCACTATGTAACACCAGGTGAAACCGGACCTTGTATTTTCATTAAACCAAATGCCTCCCTTTCTGTTCTATTTCTGTTTTACCCATATGTAAATTTTATTCATAAAACCGCTTTATATTTGACTTGTCTTATATTTCCTGCTATATTTTTAGAATCAGATAAATGGTGATATAATATATTCCCTGTAGCTATCCGATTAAATGTTTGAACAATTGTCTCGTGACATTGATATGTGTGATCAGCATATTACACAGTTAACAAGTATAATATTTCAAAACTGATTACATTTGGAATCAACGGGAGTGGTTCCGAATGCAATAAACATGTTTCTCCCGCCTTTTATTCTCAGGTACAAGTTAAACATAAGAATTAAATGGTATCGGAAGGAGGATCAATAAATCCACAGGAAAACCATTTGTTAAAATATCTGGACGAGAAAAGATTCAATCAAAGTCAGGTGCGAAAGGATTTCCACTGCATTTGACAAGTAAGCACTAATCAAGTGAAACTTTGTAAAACATTTTTACTGTTTAGTTGCATTAAAACGTGGTTAAATGATGTTATCAACGATAAATAAATGTGCAGTCTGCAAACACCAATATAATGATAAAAATGCAGCACTACGAAAAGGACATGGACAAACAATGCGGATGATGTTTTTATAGTTACGGTCGTGTTTGGTTTCGACATGAAAAAAAGAAACTGATCTAACTTTGTTATTACAAAATCGTAGTAGTGTTTTTAACAGTTTCCTTTAAACAGTCGTTCGTTTCGTTAATATCCTTACGACTGCAATAAATTTTAAATCTTGAACAATTCAATATATAGAACTTTTGTACAATCTGTCTTAATTGTAAGATTTTGTAAAAAGCAAATCTGGGTCTTACCTATGATGGAGGAGATATTTAATGGAGAACCAATAACAATATGTGGATAGATTGTTGGTTGCTGAAAGCTTGGCTGCAAATACATTTAAGAATGTTCAGGACGAGAAAAACTTTACAATAGGTACATATATAGGTATGTCCTTTTATAGAGATCGTCTTTGATGCAGATATGGTAAACTTGGACTACCACTAGATAACGAGGGTATATTTGATAGCGATAGAAAGGTTTGCTATCAGCAACGTCTGGAACAATAAAAGAGTTATTGCATGGTTTCTTGACGTTCAGAAAGGCATCGATTCAATTAATGTACTCATCTTTTGTGCCAAGACGTCGTACTTTTACATCCAACACAAGAAAACGGACGCCCACTATTGCAGGGTTTTTACCATTGGTTGTCAATCCTTTTTCATGTAAGCCAGGATGACACTTAAGTATTTACTTAGTCAGTATGTCCGTAGTATTATTTATTTCAAGTTTAAAGGGAACAGTATATAGTCGCGAAACTTTGACTTATTCCGTTAGAGTATATCAAATGTATAGCTAAACTTCTACTAAACGGACTGTTTTTTGTATGATAAAGTCTGCGAAAAATGGATTTTTTACGCTAAAAGCACGTTTTGTCTACAAAATATAAAACAAAATGACTAGGGTTTCTAATGAAATCATTTTCCTTGATGACTATTCTTAAACAAAATCCACATTTAATTTATTTCCACGCACCTGCATCGTAAATCACTTATTACACTAAAGTAGGGCCGTACATATACATTTTGGGCATATATACAGGTATGTTTTGTCAAATTATTGTTATTTAGCTGACCATTTTCTAAAAAACATATCTATGTAGTAAACAGAACAAAGGTTTTTTGTTAGATCGAAGCATGGCATGATTCACAATGAGATAACTATCATTAGACCTGACGACAAGTTTCTAAACAACTACTGGTCAACGCTCGGCCTTCAACAATGAACCTAACCAAACCATTATACAATATATGAAAGGCCCCGGGATACACATATGAACCTATTCAACAGAAAAAGTAACGACCTGAGGTAAGATACAGGTGAACAAGTAATAAAAATACGCTAACAAATTAATTGTAAGGTAAAATATACCATCTGAACTACAGGCTCTTTGTTGAGATAGATACATAAAGAATATGACACGGTTTAACTCTATTATTAGCGATTAACCCACCTGTAATCTCAGACAGTTGTGTTACAACACAGCAAATATGGTTATTTCATTATGGACTCATCTGGATGCAAATAATATTCATGATTTGTTTTATTGTTTCTTTTTTAATATTTTGTGGGGATGTTTCGGTAATGAACTCTCAGCTAGTAAGTCCTTGTTGCATAATTTTTCACAAAAAAATCATTGTCAAATGTAATCTAGGACCAATGAATGGGCTAGTCGCACCTTCAATGCGCCCATTGACAATGAATGCTCAATCAGAAATTTGGGTCACTGTTTGCTGTGAAATATTTTGTTATATGATTTTTGTGTGAAACTTTACTATTCTTTTTTTAAATCAGGTGGTTCTAACACTTAACACTTAACAGTGGTTTTAACACACGGAATATTGAAAGTTAATCGTTTGTTTTAATACATGGAATATAAATAGCTAATAGTTGGTTAATTGATGATGGATACAATGGATATCGTCTTTGGATTTGATACGGACACTTTAATTGACTGATATCAATACCACTGCTGAAGTTGAAATAACTGATTTTACAATTATAAATAGTTAGACAGGATGTAGTTTATTGAATTGAAACCTAAAACACAATAACGATGGCGTCATGATTTCTTGGTTGAAACAAATCAGATAAAAAACAAAGTAGTTAGGGGATATTGTATGATTTTCAAACTACACAAATGAATAACTTTATTTTTATCATATTATTTTCACGCATTTGTTAACAGTTCGCTGTTCCAACAGAACAAATAAAAAAATGTGTAGACTAAATAAACTTGATGATAGAAAAGACAGAATTGTATAAATAATGAATAGTCGCGCCATGCTTAAATGTCAGTTGATACAAATTATGCCTGAAATGCCTGTCATCGACATAATATAACACATAAACTGTCGCAAGTAACCTCAGTGTCTCGTTATCTAAGATCATGCTGCCATTATGTTATATATTCAATATTTTGGAGGAAAATAAGCGTGCATAAACTACTCTATTTTGTGCAAAGTTGTAAAATAAAAATACTTTTTTTGTTTACCTTATTCTGAAACTGCAACTATAAATTCTGTGATTATTGATCTCTTTCATTTTTTTATTTACTTAAAAGTATTACTTTAATATTGTTTATGTTTCATGACTGCCTATAATAACTCAAATAAAGTCTGTCTATTTTACTTATATTGATAAAGGCAACAGCAGTATATCGTTGTTCAAAAGTCATTAATCGGTTGAGAGAAAACTAATCCGGGTAACAAACTAAAACCGAGGAGAAAACATCAACTGTAAGAGGAAAACAAAGTAACAACAGAACGATATGGTGCAACAAAAACAAACGCCAAAATACATAGAAACTAACTCGTAGAAAAGGGTGATAGTGCCACAAACATAGATATAAACAATTGTAACCCCACCTTATGTTCATTTGCCCTTTCCATGTAACAGGGTTAATCGTGATTATGAACGATCAATCCTCCTGTTTTTTTGTGCAGATGTAGTGGTCTAGCGTAGACTTTACTTCAACTTTTTGCAAGTCACTCCTTTCACTATAATTATGTCTAAAAATTTCAATGTTGATTATACTCCGTCGTCGAACGATGAATGTGTTTGACCTAATTTCAATGCACCCCTTGACAAATACTGCTGAGGAAAGTTTTTTTAGATCACTGTTTGCTGTCTAAAGTTTTATTGTTTTGTGATTTTTGTTTAAAACATCGTTTGCCTTTTAGATTTGGTTGGTTCATCCGTTGATTTGTTCATATTATAATTCGTATATTAAACAGTGGTTTAAATACACGGAATATTGACAGCTAATAGTTCGTTGATTTATGAGGAATACAATGAATGTCGTCTTTGGATTTGATAAGGAAACTTTAATTGATTGATATCAATACCACTGCTGAAGTTCAAGCAATTTATTTTACAATTAAAAATAGTTAGACCGGATGTAGTTTATTGAATTGAAATCTAAAACGCAATAACGACGGCGTCATGATTCTTTTCTTGGTTGTAACAAATCAGATAAAAAACAAAGTAGTTAGGGGATATTGTTTGAATTTCAAACTATAACTTTATTAAGTAATTAATACTTTTACACTTTTGTCAACGGTTCACGATTCTAACAGAACAAATAAAAGTTTTGTAGAATAAATAAACAATTATAACCCAACCTTGTGTTCATTTGCCCTTTCCATGTAAGGAACCTCGTCAATTTAGTAATTTGTCAATTTGATGATAGATAATTGATTGTCTTTAAAGAATTTGTCCATATCAGACTTTTTTTAAATCTGACATATATGTTACTCTTCATTCTCCTTTTTATAAGGGTTTAGGTTGCTTCCCTGTCTAGTTTTGAGTCATGGAATCCTGATATAAAAATTATTTTATTTTTAAATGTCGTGTTAACAAGCATAATTTGAACGTTTATTGGAGAGTGTAAAGACAAATTAAATATTTGTTATTTGATTTTGAACAATGCATATCCCTTTTTATTCAAAACTTTTATGATTTTAATACAAAATTAGTTTTACAATTATCGATTGGTGAACATATTATATCTGTTCTTTTTTTTCAAACTATAAATTGTGTAAATTACATTAACTAAGAACTCTATCAGGAGGCATTAGCATTTATTGGAACTTCATGTGCTATCTGTCGACAATTAAAGGGAATTTATATTAGTATCGTTTGTTTTATTTGATTTAATAAGATAGTTATAGTCTAATCATGTGTAAGGGAAATTTTTAGGTCTAAAAAGACATTAGCGATTTGCATTAACTAATTGTGACACAGAAGTTGACGTTAGAATATAGTAAGAAGTCAAATCACAAAAATTCTAAACTCCGAGGAAAATTCAAAACGAAAAGTCCCTAATCAAATACCAAAGACAATGTTCGTAAAGGTATCATTTGTTTTCAAACCCCATTAAGTAACGTGTCATCAATTGTTGACTCCATCAGATAGATAAACTTGTACAATCTCAAATTCAAATATATTTTTTATGGGTTTATAATTGAAACTATCACTCTAGCGATGATAATGGACATGATTAGACCCAGTTAATCGAAATTACTGTCTGGGTTGTGCTTGTGCATATAACTTTTTCAAATACTATGTCATTATATCGGATGGGCTTGCATTATTCTGTTTCCTGAATAATATTTGCAGAGAAACCTCATGAGATTTCTTAAATGAATATTTCACTATATACAAGTTGTACGTATTGATGTTCAATAGATGTAGAATGACAAAAATATTGAACTCCGATGAAAATTCATAACAGAAAGTCCGTAATCAAATGGCAAAATCAAAAGCTCAATCACATCAAACGAATATACAACAGCTGTCATATTCCTGACTTCGTACATACTTTTTCTAATTTAAAAAATAGGGATTAATTAAGAATACAATGGTAAGGGTGAAAGTAAAATGTATTTATTAAAATCCCGTTTATGTTTAGCCCAACAAATTACGCTTGCTGTTAACAAAAATCACTGGTATCTTTAATATCACTTTACAACTGAAAGCATTCAAAAGAGTAATTGTTTCAGTGAAACTTCCAAGGTTCGTTAATTTGTTTGGATACGAAATATCGAGTTTTCTCTTTGACATAATAAACAGTTCGCTGATTGAAAATTTCAAATTGTTTTACTACTTTTACAAAGAGAAAATGTTTGTTTTTGAAATTGTACTAGTATTGACTTGACAGATGCATGTTCAACATAATTAAGAATGAAGAATGTATAAGGAATCAAAATAACACAAAGTAACTACCAGAACTAAACTGAAAGCATTATTGACAGCACAGTTTATTGGAGATAATTTTGATTTGATTGTTTTAATTTCATAACATCAAATAATCGGTGAAAACATTATGGCTCATGTCAGTAAGATTTAATGACAAAACAATTTAAGTTGATATCGGAATGTAACATAAAAACAAGAACAGGGTTAACGATGTGTCAAATAAAAAAAAAAAGAACTCAAACTTAAATCTTGATTAGCGAATACTGTCGATAGTTTAACAGAAACTGTTGTTCGTTTTCCTCATATGAATGAATCTGTCTTTTAAATATGATTCATTCTGTGAAATTGTAACTCAACATTATTCAAAAGAGAGTTCTGCATACAGCTTACGTTTTGTCCATCCGTCAGTCTGTTTGTGACACATTTGCATTTTGATACGATATTCTAGGGTTTGTATTTCCTATCTTGATTTACTTGAGATAGAGTTGCTGCTCTCAAGAAAGCTTTCAAACAAAGAGTTCCAAATGGTAAAGTTGTAATCATCCCTTCGTAAATTTTATGGACGCCATCACGAGTTTGTTGACCGTTATGAAATAACCGTTTTACAGATGATATCGGATATTTTCCTTATAACTACCATCCCCTTCCCTTTTCACGAATGTGACCTAACGAATTAGACTATTAACTGGATTTGTAATTACATGAGTAACACGACGGATGCTACATGTGAATGAGGATCTGCTTACCATGCTGGAACACCTGAGATCACCCCCAGTTTTTAGTGGGAATCGTGTTGCTTAGCTTTTAGTTTTCTATGTTGTTTCCTGTGTACTATTATTTGTCTGCTTGTCTTTTTCCTTTTTAGCCATGGCTTTGTCAGTTTATTTTCGATCAATGGAGTTTGATTGTCCCTCTGATAATTTTCGACCCTCTTTTAGGCCACACCAATTTGATTCCTTGTTCGACGGACCCGCCCGCACCTATTTTTTTCAAAACAGATTTTTTAAATTTTTTTTTATATTCCCGCTTCCCGCATCCGGAATTGTAATCATGTCCATTTCCCGCATCGTTTTTTTTGTAAATATTATAGAAAGATATCAACATTTGTTTTTAAAATCACAGTCTAACCCGTATATATAACGATTTTAAACATAAAAGCACCCCACCACACTGTGTAAATATCTGTGAGATATTTGTGTCAGCATGAAACCTATTTATCCAAAGTGGGAGTGCTTCGTTATAAATTTATAACCGCGGAAATACCTGTAAAGAACAAAAAATTGGTTTCTTTCCCCTTACTTATATTCCCTATCAAAATATGTTCGTTGTTAGAATAATTACATCAGATGTATGTTTCATTATAATACGTTATTCTGATTGTCATCTCGTGCTAATGCACAGGTAAATTAAATGAAAACTTGATAAAAATCGTGTTTTCATGATTCTAGCTAAAAAAATGTAATTATAAGTATTGAATGCTTCTTTTTGTAACTTTATAGGGTTGTAAAAGCGTTGACCGTGCGCACATTTTTAGTATGAAGCATGTACTTCGGTCAACGCTTTTACACCCCAATAAATTTACAAAAAGCAGCATTCAATTCTTAAATAAAATAAAGTACAAAGAACTTCTGAAGGATTTGCCTTCAACTGCAATTATATTGTATGCTGGCGAAACAAAACTATCTATAGCTGCTGCATGTTTATGCACCTGTCCTGATTGATCCAGGGGCCTGTTGTTCAGCAGTTATCGTTTGTTGATGTTGTTCATTGGTATTTTCCCCGTTTGGATATACAAATTAGATCGTTGGTTTAGAATTATGTACGCTATAATTTTGAGGTCCTTTATAGCTTGCTGTTTGGTCTGTATCAAAGCCCTGTGTAAAAGGCCGTACTCTGACCTGTGTTTGTTATTATCAGGTTGAGAACAATCCTCCCTCAGACAAGGGGCCATTTTACTGATGTAGAAAAGAAAATAGAAATACCAAGGATTTGTATAGTTCTTCTATACAAAACCTTTGAAAACTTAGAATTTCGTACTCAAAAAGAGGAGAGTTACATTATATTTTAAACAACTTTTTCTAAAAGAGGGGTCCACTTATTTTTGAATAGTATTAACATGATTAAACTGTTAAAGTGAATGTGTTAATTTTTAACATGGTTATAGTCCAGGAATATTACAAAATTCTTGGACATGTTTTGACCATTTAATACCAGATAGATATATTGTTCTTTGAGAAAATATGAGCCTTTTTGTACAAACAAATATATTATAACTTATATTGATCCCTCTTAAAACATGTTACAAAGGGATATTTATAACATTAAGGGGTTGCCCCCACACTGATTCTGACTTGGATGGAGAATTGTCTCATTGTCAGTCACACATACATAGACCAGATTTAATTATTTCTTGGTGAACAGGGAAAAAATACTTTAGAAATTAAAAAAATGTCAAAGTACAAGTGGTAAACAAGTTTTAATATTGTCAAAACCTACTATTTTATGTTTGCAAAAAAAAATTATAATCCCTCACCTTTACTTTTCAAGCTTCGCCTCAAAAATTTGCAAATTAAATATTTTTTTATTGAAATTTTCAAATCGCTCGCTCGCCCCAAATTTTGGAGTCCAAAAATCCGTAGAACAAGAAATTAAATTGGTGTGGCCTTATCAGCAATTACAAGTCTTCACATGTCATCAATAGTTTATGACTGTATACCCCGTGATAAATATTAAGTTCTTGGAGATGTTCTGATTTATATTTGCACAAAACTTATATTTTTACATGCCATGCACATATAATTTTACAAATGACACCTGGCCTTATATTTTATATGCTATAACGGTCGACGCATTTCGTGTTCCTTCTATGTTCTCCATCCTGTTTGCCGAATGTAAGACACCATGTTACTACTCACATATATGATTTTATCTTCCTTCCCAACACACTTAAGTGAGTTTTATCATATAAAAAAGGCAGCAGATGTAGTAAAATGTCCAATTTGATGAAACAACTGACATACAAAAAGTAAAATCACAAAAATACTGAACTCCAAGGAAAATTCAAAAAGGAAAGTCCCCAATCAAATGGCAAAATCAAAAGTTCAAACACATCAAACGAATGGATAACAACTGTCATATTTCTGACTTGGTACAGGAATTTTCTTATGTGGAAAATGGTGGATTGAACATGGTTTTATAGCTAGCTAAACCTGTCACTTGTATGACAGTCGCATCAAATTCCATAATATTGTCACCGATGCGTGAACAAAACAAACAGACACAATAGGTAAAAAGGTCAAAAATAGGGGTACACAGATTAACAATTATGGGTTACTTATTCGTGTTTATCTTCGTGAATTAAACGAGTTTTCCCTTACTTTTGCTCTCCCTGACGCAAACTTGGAATATTTTACATATAAATAAATTGTTGTTTTCTTCTATTTTAGTTCGCCTGTATGATTTACCACTCTCGAAAATATTCACACAAAAGGTTAAGTTGTTATTTCAAAACAATTATAACTAGCACTTAAATGTAAGATACAATGTATTGCAAACGGATAGAAGTACATTTGTATTATGAATTAAGCACACAATCTTTTCATACATCTAATGTGATTACTTCTTATCTTTAATGGAAGTTGTAAAAACGTAAAAATGCTTTAATATTGTATTTGTTACAAAAACAGGTACAACCCACCATTATTTTCTTAAAATATTCTGTTCCAATTCAGGAAAATGGCAGTTGTTATATTATAGTTCGTTTTTGTGTGTGTTACATTGTCGTTTGGTTTTTGTTGCACTCGAGTGTTTCTGTTGTTTCGTTGGTTTCCTCTTATACTTGGTGTGTTTCCCTCCGTTTTAGTTTGTAACCCCGATTTGTTATCTTTCAATCGATTTATAAATATCGGTATAGCACTGTTATCTTTATTTACCGTGTTGCAAAAGAAGGAAATCTCTGTGACAGCAGTGGAGAGAATATTTCTTATCAAGCCCTTAATTTATTTACATTTATTGCTGACATTTGTAATTTTTTATCATTTTAAATTTTGTTTTATAATTAAAAGGGAAGTAGGAAAAATACTTCTATCTATCATTTTGATGTATAACGTAGGTGGCACAAACCATTTATTATTTTGATTAACAATTGTCATTTTTCTCATTTAACATTTTATTTGTCTAAAACTCAATAATAATTATATAACTTTAAACAACATGAAATATTGCATCACATCATCGCTGTACTTTAACAATGAGAATGTCAAGCACAGCTATGTTTTTCTTATGTAACGTTCTATTAATGAATATTTGTTATGAAAAATGAGATCTATTTTATGTGAAGTTAACCTCCTTATACATGCATTAACCTTGAATAATGGAAAGGACCAATTGACAAAATAACGGAGATAAAAATAGATACTTCTGTTTCCGACCTAGCAATGGAGATACTATTTTTGATACTCAGATGTCCTTAATAACATTCAAATATGTAACTCATTAACACGGTAATAATTCAACGAATCGATCGTTGACAGGGATTAATTTCGTATTTAAGAACAGTTTTGCTATACAGCTATGAACATTAACGGTCATACATTCTGTCGATGCCTTTTTTGTAATTTCACACGATCATGTTTCTCTAACCGTTTATGGCGTCTTTACATTAAATCTATTGGGTATATACTGCTTCATTGTTAAGTTTTGAATGCATGCTTTTTATTGAGTTTGATTAGCTTTGAACTTATTTTTAAGAACTGCAAGTACAAGTACATACTTTAAAATCAGTACTTTGTGTCGTCAGTCTTTTTATGAGTTTTTGCTTGCTTCTTATATATCTAATGAATCTGACCTTTTTTAGTTGTTTAGAGTTTAGATTAATTGTTTATATTACATACATGTATCACCCATTATGTGTGATTCTGGTATGTTTAACATCAACATGTTAAGCGCTTCAATTTAGCCCTTAGTGCTGATGTAGGGGTGTATATAACATCAACCATGAACAATTACATAAAATTATTTCATGCTTATCGCCTCGATATAGATATGTGATTCTGATGCATATAACACCAACTCTTAACATTTACATTTCATTGTTTAAGTTGTTCTGCTACTGTATTGGCGTATATAACATCAGCCTTAACATTGTATCATTGTATCATTTCTTGTCCATCGACTCAATTTTGTAATTAATGTACCTATAACATCAACCATTAGCAATTACATTGTATTTTTCTATGTTCAACTCCACAGTTTAGCTTTAACGTGTTGCGTGGGGCATGTGATATCAACCCAAACAGTTACATTGCATTATTTGTAAAAACAGTAACAACTCAGGCATGTGATCTGACAAGTTATAATGATTGAAAAGAATTGTATGTTGACACACATGGAGACATATTAACCAATAAGCTTTGTATAGATGTTAATTACTCTTCATAGGGTTTTTCGTATTAAACATCAAAGTTTGTTGTCAGAGTTGATTCGATGTTTCCAGATCAGAATACATTTGAGAATGGAAATGGGGAATGTATCAAAGAGACAACAACCCGACCATAGAAAAAACAACAGCGGAAGGTCACCACCAGGTCTTCAATGTAACGAGTAATTCCCGCACCCGGAGGCGTCCTTCAGCTGGTCCCTAAACAAATATATAATAGTTCAGTGATAATGAACGCCATACTAATTTCCAAATTGTACACAAGAAACTAAAATTAAAATAATACAAGACTAACAAAGACCAGAAGCTTCTGACTTGGGACAGGCGCAAAAATGCGGCGGGGTTAAACATGTTTATGAGATCTCAACCCTCCCCTATACCGCTAGCCAATGTAGAAAAGTAAACGCATAACAATACGTACATGTAAAATTCAATTCAAGAGAAGTCCGAGTCTGATGTCAGAAGATGTAACCAAAGAAAATATATATTCTTATCTTTGATATTTCAGAGACGAACTTTCAATCATGCATTCATTTAGCTAATAAACAACAAATCAAATAGTTATGTGGTATCTGACAATTGTAATTTAAGAATGTTAACAGGTTCTGTAAAGACATTTCTCTAGAGAAATATAAATTATCAGACTTGACATGTAGTGCTGAAATGATTCCAAGGGTTAATGATGAACACATAAAACTGGTTATTCCAGGATTGTGTTTGTATATCGAAAGTACAGAGCAATATTTTGTTTTGTTTATCGTTAGTGCAGAGCAATATTTTGTTTTGTATATCGATAGTGCAGAGCAATATTTTGTTTTGCATATCGATAGTGAAGAGCAATATTTTGTTTTGTATATCGTTAGTGCAGAGAAATATTTTGTTCTGTATATCGATAGTGCAGAGCAATATTTTGTTTTGTATATCAATGGTGCAGAGCAATATTTTGTTTTGTATACCGAACGTGTAGAGCAATATTTTTAGATTTTTTAAAAAATTTGTATTCACTGCATGAATGATTTTTTTTATTAATATAAAAACACCTGTTCACTGGCTTGCATCAGAAGCAGGATACCACCCGATTATAAATACGAGGGCACAACACGCGTATCGCTTCCATTTATTTGTTTAGTAAATCTGTCGATTGCAGAATTAATACCCATTAATGCATACAGCGGTCGTCACTAATTTTTGATTTTCAAACAATTTACATTCGTATACGAACCGTATGTAATAGGTAGCCATGCTGATGACATCGTCAACGACTCGACGGGAATTAGAAGCCAATGTTGTTGACATCAATACAAGACCCGCGAGGAACAGTCGAATGCAATATCAAATCAAAGTACTCCTGAAAGAGAAAACTCCTATAATATCCTATGGAATCTATTAAAATATGCATGCCAGTTATCTGTAACCCAAGAGGCAGTAATTGGAGAATATTACTCGTTTCTCATTCTGTACAAGCATTTGTCAGGCATCAATGACGCCATCGTGAATAAGTTGACCGTTTTCAAATATTTGTGTCACAGATGACCACTGATATGTCCAAATTGTAGTGACCATAACACGCATCTTTGTGTTCACTTACACTAAAACACATCCAAGTCACTGGATAATTTCAAAAACTCTCAGGTTCAAATAACAGAGAAAGTTGAGGTGAAGCTGGTCCATTTCCCTTTATCAAATCTTTAAATCTACTATTGATGACTTCGTGTAAGCCTTTTTCGATTTTCTCGATCACAGCGGTGTTTTCTTTGATTTTTTCTGGAATCAATAATTAGCCAGACCATCATTCCTTGTAATGTCTCAAGCAGTTTGACCTTTAGCATTCTTTATACGTTTTGACGCACCAAGTCGTATTAAATCGTCAAATATGTTCTCCGGTGCACCTAAATCTGCTGCGTAATGAAGAGGCGTATACCAGGTAGGACTTTTATTATCTCCTTTCACTGGAAGTCTGCTTAAGTTCACAAGGTCGCCGCTTCTTTCCAACAATTCTATAAGAACTGATCCCTATCCAGCTTTTCCTAAATCGTGTATCTGTTTATGTAGATTTACAACATCGTCTCTAAATAGTATATACGTTGATGGGAGAATTCGCCATTATCTGCAACAACAAAATAAATTAGGAGAAAATATACTTTCTTATATGAAATGTCATAATAATATTATTGTGCGGCGTACAAAGACGATAGAGAGATATTTTTTCAAGGAGATAAAAGGTATTTTCCCTAATGTTTCATATCCCTCAAAATTTGTTTAGTTATTTATAAATTACATTAGATGTATGTTTCATGATTATTCGTTATTTTGATTGGCTAACACCAATATCGCTTCATTTTTCGTTTCAAAATGAATTGCATGAGCTGTAACATACATGATGACACACGTTTCCATTGGTTGTAAAAGCATTAACCGTCCGTAGTCATTTATAATGAGTTGCTCCCGCGCTTCATACAAAATGTATTTCAGTCAACGCTTATACACCCCAAATGAATTTACAAAAAGAAGCATTCAATTCTTGAAAGAAAATTTGTTTGTAATTCAATATTTAGGGAACTATACTATTACATGATTTATGTTAGACGAAAAGTAAATCAATGTATGAAATAACAATGATGATTGTAAAATTTCATGGTTCTGGTCCTGCCCAGAATTAAATTGATTTGCTCTTTATAGAAATGATGGCTTTGTCTGAACTGTTTAATGTTTCATTTCAATATTAATAAAATGTTTTTCTGTTACAAATCATGATGTATTGTGTTATGTGAACATGTGATGCTGCCCATCAAGGGCTCTTGATTGGAATAATAAATATTTTTATTCTTATTCTTATTCTTATCTTACTAACATTTTTAATCTTATTCTTATTCTTATTCTATTGTGGTTCACAAAGTCAAAATAACATGCATACAAAATGAGCGAGTGCGGGGATTTATTTTCAAATAGATTGCAATTTGTAAAGTTAACCATTATAGGCTAAAGTAAGAACACGGAGCCTTAGCTAACACCGAACAACAATCTATAAAGGGCACCAGAAAAGACTAGTGTAAAACCTTTCAAACGGGAAAACCAAATGTCTAATATAGATAAAAAAAAATGAGAAACACTTATGAACCACATCAACAAACTAAAAACCAATGAACATAAGATTCCTAGCTGTGTTTTATTGCTTCTTTTGATCTTTTTATAACCACGATTATTATTTGAAAGTGTTGCTTGAGTGCTGTATCTTTGAAGCATACCCACACCTTTTTATTTTAAGATATTTCAATGAAATAAAACAGCAGTTATAGTTTAATATTATTAATGAAACGAAACAATGAAACAACTCAACAAATACGAACGATGATTGTTCATTTAATTATTGCGCTAACACAATTAAGTTATATTAAGCCCTAGAGATCATTATACAACTAACCATTCTCCATCAAGCTTGAACACTTCTCACTTCTAATTCTACATGTTTTTGTTTTTATGCAGCAAATTATCATCATGCATACAATTGTAATGGTTGCGATGGTTTTACCATTCCAGATCTAATTTTACTACTTGAATTATACATTAATATGCTATATAACTGTAGTTACTAAGCTCACCAGCAGTATTGTATACGGAATTCTTTATAAATGATTTCTTAATTTACCATACACATTTATACCTTCTCGAAGAGCTTGCATCCATTTCAAGGTTAACTCTTACTTAGTTTGGTTCGAATTT
Organism: Mytilus edulis; assembly: GCA_019925275.1. Classification (NCBI taxonomy): domain Eukaryota; kingdom Metazoa; phylum Mollusca; class Bivalvia; order Mytilida; family Mytilidae; genus Mytilus; species Mytilus edulis. Next base: position 4,021,333 of record CM034360.1, on the reverse strand, counting down.
TGCTTTATGCTTAATCCTTCCTAATAACTCCCGAGAATACCGATTAGGTCATTATGTCCCGCACTTTCATGTCTGTAAACCGTGATAGAACTGGACAAAACATGGCTAGACACGTCCCTGTTACAGTCAGTACAAAATCCAGCCTATAGAACAATCGTAGGTCTGGTACATGACGGACTTAGATCCACAGTATTGTCTTATAAACGATGATCCAAATCCTAGTGGGTAAATAAATAATCCTGCAATCATTTCCAGGACTGAAATAGAAAAAAGCATGTTACACATTAGCATACGAAAATGAAAAGAATGACATTTGGTAAAATAAAATATAAATTTGACCATATGTTCACAGGCATAAGCCTACATTTTGTTTACCAGAGGTCGTGTTTGCTTGAACTTTCCTTTTTTTCTAGAATTATTTCTTCCGTTTCTTATTAGGGTGATTTAGTTTTTTTTTATTGTTGAACATTTATTGTTGTTTACCTGCTTTCGTTTCGTTTCGTTTTGTTTCGTTTCCTTTAGTTTCGTTTCTTCGTTTCTTTTCTTTTCTTTTAAATTGTTAGTATGTTTAGGTTTATATTTGATTTTAATAGGACGTCTCATTTTTCCTGTTGTTTTGTTCAAAATGAATACAGACAAATCCTAAATCCAGAAACGAAAACACAAATGAAAACAGTTTCATCTCGAACGAAATTTGTGTTTTTTGGGTGTAAAAACACCGATATTCTGGAAAGAGCTTTTGAATTAACACGATATCACACAGATATATCTTCTAAACGTATACGTTAAATTTGTATTTGTCGGCATTGATTTTGTGTACGTTGGAAAACTTGTTCACGGTACTTTTCTATAACGCTTTTCACGGTACTTTTCTATCCCATATTCATGCATTTGGTTTTGATATTATATTTGTTATTCTTATCGGATGTTGTCTAATGCTAAGTCCGTTTCTGTGTGTGTTACATTTTAATGTTGTGTCGTTGTTCTCCTCTTATATTTAATGCGTTTCCCTCAGTTTTGGTTTCTAACACCGATTTTGTTTTTTGTTCATCGATATACTACTGTTGCCTTTATTTACAACATTTTGGGAATATGGTTTTCTTGCGAGCAATATGAGTTTACCAAACTTCAGTTATATTCGAATTAAAAGCAGTACGTTTGTTTGCTTTAATTCATTAATAATCTGAGATTCAGTCAAATTTTATAAATGTTTATATTGATTTTTTTGACTTCATTTAAATTTCCTTCAAAATTTTGAAAATGATTGATTTTCACAAGATATAATTTCCGATTGGAAGCAATGCATCATCTACCGTTTCCGTTTTATTGATTAGAATAATTGAAAGTGCCCGGATGTGTATAATTGTGTTCATTTCTTGTATTGTTATTAAATTATCAAAATTTTCATAGGCAATATATTTCTCACTGAAACTATTTCCACAATTGCAATAACTAATCATAACAGAAATTTTCGGAGGAAAAAAAAAGAGAATGACAAAAAATGTTAAATTCCATTTTTGTTTATATATGTCTACCCTTTTATTCACACCAACTAAAAAGACACGTTTCCCTCCCCCCATTTCAATTACTTATAAGCTTTTTTACCGGCTCAATGTGTATCAAGTAAATTGATAGAGGCGTGGAAGTTTTTTTTTAACCGTACCCTTAACCATTTTTAGAAGACGAAAAAAAAGAGCTTGGAAACTTCTTTTGGACTATGTGATTAATTATACACTTATTATAAATTCCTGTTACAAACCACAGGACAAACTCAATTATCCAATCAAATATTCCGTTTCTTTATTTGTGTATAGTCTCAGGCCATTTAATAAAAGCAACAGTAGGATACCACTGTTCAAATGTCAGAAAATCGATTAGAAGTAAACAAAACCGGGCAACAAACTAAAATCGAGGGGCACACATCAACAACATGTATAAGAGGAAAACAACAAAACAAGAGAAAACTGAAGTGCAACAAATTTGTTGTTCATCATGGAGATGACAATAAATCATGAAAAAAGTTCTGATAACGTATAACAATCATTACCATGAACACGCTATCTGTATGATACAAAGACTATAAACTATAAGATATATTTTACTTCAAACTAAACATCTTGTAAATACTGACAATCGTTATAACATTCAAACTTATGTTTGTTTTAAAACGTTATAAATCAGTGATTGAAAGTGTTACTGATGAACACAAACAGTAATTGAGAAATGGAGTATTGCAGTATGTTTCAAGGTTTCGCTTGTAAAATGGTATTTTGTTTTGTTTTGATTTTTAATAAATAATCTGTAGCAGCGCAGACACTATTTAAAATTTACCGTTGTAGCCGTTATGATATTTCTGACAAGCGATAAGGGAGCTACCATTTGTTTTTTAGGGGGGGGGGGTGACTATGATGAAAATTGAAAAAAGGCAGGACAGGAGTTTTGAGTAATAAAAAAAAACGGGATGAGCAACTTGGCAAAAAAAGACAGGATAAGTAACTTGGCAAAAAAAAGACAGGATGAGCAACTTGGCAAAAAAAAAAAAAAAAAGGCAGGATGGCAATTTAAGTAAAAAAAGTCAGGATAAGCTAAGAAAAATAAAGACAGGAACGAAAAGAGTGTAAATAATAAAAAGGTATGACAGAGGTTACAACTAAAAACAATGCAGGACAACATTTTTCATCATAAAAGACATTGTAATCTTCCAATATGACAAATATACCTGATTATAGAAATCTATATTACATAATACTGAGAGTATTGAACTCATTTTCTCGGTGATGTTTTCCGACTTAAACATAATTTATCATTAATAATGAACTTGAAGGCCTATGTTGTGTCTCGCTCTTGATCTTCGGGTCCTTACTCTATGTTTTTGATTAGAGTTTAAATTGTTTTATATACATAAAATATATAAAATCAAAATAAAGATATATATATATATATATATATACAGATGTCTACAAAGCTCACGGTTGACTTGCTGAAAGTTAGCTGGATGTATATATACGCAGCCATGTCTTGTCGGAATAGGGACTTAAACTCTATGCCGTTTGGTATGAGCTCAACAATATTTAAGCGGTATGAGACAACATAGTTCAATTGAAGTGAATATAAGCAGTTATGGGTCACTGTACGGCCTTCAACAATGATAAAAATGCAGACCGTATAGTTGGCTATGAAAGGTTTCAATATCAGAATTGTGAACGTTTCAAACGAGAAAGTGAATGGCCTAATTCATAACAATATCATCAAAGTAATAAATTATAACTAGCTTGTAGATGTTAAACGGAAACTGAATAGAAAACACTAAATGTATCATAGATATAGGAAGATGTGATGTGAGTGCCAATGAGACAACTCTCCATCCAAATAACAATTTAAAAAAGTAAACCATTATAGGTCAATGTACGGCATTCAACACGGAGCCTTGGCACACACCGAACAACAAGCTATAAAGGGCCCCAAAATTACTAGTGTAAACCATTCAAATGGGAAAACCAACGGTCTAATCTATATAAAAAAACAAGAAACGAGAAACACGTATAAATTACATAAACAAACGACATTTACTGTACATCAGATACCTGACTTAGGACAGGTGCAAACATTTGCAGCGGGATTAAACGTTTTAATGGTACCAAACCTTCTCCCTTTTTCTGAAACAATAGCATAACATCACAACATAGGAAAACACACGATAAAATATCAATTGGCAGGCTTAACTCAATAAAAAAAACGTAAATTAATACACTATGAACGAATAAATTTGATCTGCGATATCTGAATGCAAATGTACAGTTAATAACATATTAGGGACAACATTCATGTATGTTTTAAAATTGTTACAGTTCATTATTTTATAAGGCCGGTTGATTTATTCAGTTAGAGATAATTTAAACTTTTATCCTTTTGTCGACTATGTAATGACTTTATGAACTGTGTAATAACGTTATTTTATATATTTACGTGCTTGAAACTCAATTGCTAATTACTATTGATAGAGCTCTTTATATTTCAAAGAACTCTTTTATATTTCAAAGGACTCCAATTATTCAATTTCCTTTATAAGATAGTACAGGCCATTGTAAATCAAATAATTAGATCATTGTAAAAACGCTGCAATGACATTGATTAACTTAAAGAGTAGTAAATAAAGGAAAAGTGAGTATATGATATTAAATATGCATAAGTAAAACAAAACAATACAACTTTCACTTATACTATAGGCGGTATAAAACCTAATTCGCGATTAAAGTATTAAACCGTTCCATTGAAACTCGGTCAACTGATGCAGATATATATATCCTTGAGATTAAAATGGAGAAAAAAGAGACCCCAAAAGGTTTAACCCCTCCACAAGTGCATGTCCCAAAGTCAGGAATCTCGTGTTTTCGTATTTAAGAATATAGTTAAAATATTGTTAACCTGAAAGATTTGTGATTGTTTCTAGAAATTTCATTAGACTCTGTGATTTAAAGCTTGGCTTATAATACAGACACCTGTCGTTGTTGAGGACTGTATGTTGCGATATATATATATATACCTCTTGTCTTTTGGTTAATGTCACAATGATACAAACGTATTCGCTATCAAAATATTTGATTTTTCTTTTTTTGTATACCCTTTGACCGTTCTGTGCTTCAAGTGTGTCTTGAATATCCCCTTTCGTTGTGCTTCTTACTGTTGGTGTGACCTAAATATCAATCTCTTTTCTTATTTGCTTTGCATTATATGTTTAATTTTTCGCTAGACTAATATAACTGCATAGTTGTGTTGTCGGGTTGGATTCAGACACCTCTTCTATTTCTACCTCCAAACTGAAATCGAGGTAAAATCAAATGAAAAAACTTACTTCTTTTATAATTAGCTTAAGACTAAAAATTAAAAATAAATTAAATGAAGTTGTTATGGTTGCACACCAACTAACCTCACATACTCAATCAGTGCCGTCTTTTTAAACACATAATATTGAGTGTGAAACAAACAGATGATAAGGAAATAATGATTTTTCATTTAGATTCAGGTCAATTTTCTCGTGAATTTTTTTTAAGGATAGTTCGTCTTTGTTTCTTTTCTTCAGGATTCACGTTGAGAAAATGCTTGCCATAATATTTTTCTTAGATTTGAAAAATCGCAAGTTCATTGCTAATTTATTTATTATATATCTTCCTTACGTGTAAATTGTGTCAATAACACTGGTGGTAAGCGGATGGTCGTAACTTAAAGTTACGACCATCCGAAGATGGGAGACAACTCTAGGGATACATTTTTCTTTTCCGATTTTCGTGCAGTAAAAAAATGTTTCAGTAAAACCGCTTGTCTCATACATACTAATCGTCAGTGCGTTGATATTGAAACAAAATTTGATACATAAAAACATTCTCATTTTCGTAAAATGATCATTCAATAATTCGAGCATGATGGTCGTAACTAAAAAAAACAAAAATGTTCAGGATGGTCGTAACTTAAAGTTGTGATGGTCGTAACTTAAAATTCTGATGGTCGTAACTCTTTATTAAATAGGACCTAATAAGACAAGTCATGAGTTTTAAACGTGTCTTTTGTTATATGAATATATTATATGATACATTTGTGAAGTTGATTTCACTAAATGATAAAAACTAAAAGAGGTGAAGAGAGGGATACCTGTAAAGTGCGAAAGGAAAGAAAATTGGAACGAATCGAAAAAAAAACCCAATACAAAATGAAATGACCAGACACTGTTACTTAAAATATAATGTATAAAATCAAGCAAGAGGCAACTAATTATAAGCTGTTAAGTTTAATAACAATATAAATTCTCAAAAGTAGGGAATTCATTTTAACACACAGCTCTGGTTATGATCATTCTTAGTTACGAATTAAGAAAAGGCAATTTTAACAAATTTGACATCACATGAAATAACAGTATCCTGATCTATTTTCTTAATATATTGCATGTATTGAAAAGATAAACTTTTTAAAAACTAGTATGTACCTACTAGGTGGAATTTAAAAGAAAAATCTACAATTTAAAATTGATACTTTAAGTCGAAAGAGCATAAGTAAGGAGTCAAAATAATGTTATGGAGATCGTTATCGAGACAAGACCATATCCGCGAATTCACAGGTCCGTAATCGAATTAAACAACATACATCTTATTCTTAGCCTGGATTTTGAGAAGTCGTATTGTCATTTGGTATATAGTCAAGCTTATTATAAGGTGCAAATTCGAAGTTCAGGTATAATTATTACCCGTGGTTTTAGAAAATTCTGAATACGCCTATTGGTACTATGCTATCCGCTATACATCTTTGTCTTTCTTCTGGAAAATACCATGAACCCTGGACCACACGTTTTTTATTCCCAATTCATAAAGGGAATGATGCATCCGATCTTAATAACTATCGAGGAATTGCAATTACTGATTCATTGGGAAGCCTTTTTAATAAGATACTTGATACACGTCTTTGTAAATCCTTAGATAAATATCTTATCATTGATGAGAGCCAAATTGGGTTTACCAAAAAAAAAAAAAAAAAAAAAAAAAACACGACCATCTGATCATATGTTCATTCTAAAAACTATTAAAAAAGTATTGTAATACAAAAGAAGGTAGAATGTTTGCCGGCTTTTGATACTGTCATTCTCCCAGGGATAAAACTTAAGCTATTGAATATAGTTAGAGAGTATGATAAGAGATCTCTTTAGAACTAAAGTTGGAGTAAAACAGGGAGACAATATGAGTCCAAATTTGTTTAAATGTTTTATATATGAACTTCCTGATTGTGTTTAAAGTTCCCCTGATCCAGCTGTTTATTCACGACCAGCCTATTCTTTACTATACATATGCTGATGATCTTGCCATTTCTTCAACTTCAGCAAAAGGACTTCAAAGTAAACTTGGTGGATTAAGATCGGTGTTTGAAAATTAATCCCAATAAAACCAAGCCATAGTATTTAACAGACATATCAAACATGAATTTTATTTTAATAACAGGTGTTAAAAGCCTACCATAAGCTACGCAAGGACTTTTTGTCACTGAATCCAAGTTTAAAAAACAGCCTTCATGCTTTTGAGCATACAATAAAACCTAATCTCTTAATATAGTACTAAAATTTGGGGATATTAATTTCAACCCTTTCAAAAAACAAAAAAAACTACGACTACAAATGTAGATCAGGCTTATCCTAAGATTCTTTCAGAAAGACTACGCATTGAATTTTGTAAACATTTACTTAGTGTTACCAAAAGAGAAACACATTTTGCCAATCTTTCTTAACTCAGTAAATTCACTCTGTATTTTGTCATTGCAAAGTCTATGATCAGATACTGTCACAGGCTTCACAATTTGGGATCATCTTTCCACTACTTGAGGCGGCATATTTAGAGTCAAAATTACTACACGAGTTAAAAAAAATTCCTTCACAGTATGGATCTTTAAACTTCTTTCTAAAGAATATTAAAGTGTCAGCAATTTACATTGTTTACTATATGCTGATGATAATGTATTTTTTTTTTAATTTCAGCAAAAGGACTTCAGCAAACAGTATTCATACATAGCTTGTAGCCAGGATAATATTTAAAAGATAGATCTTTATGCTTCAACTCAGCGTGCTGGTCTTTTAAATCTGAGTACATTCATACAATATAAACATATAACATAAATATTATTTTCAACCTGCATATGTATGTGATAGTTGCCGCAGTACATTTAGTTCTACCTTGTTATATTATCTTAGCTACAAGGCTGGCTATAAACTACTAATATTTGATCTTACTCTTAAATTCAAAGCGTGTATCATTGTAGAATATATACCTGCATATATGTATGTAATATTTGCCGCAATACATTTAGTTTTACCTTGTAATATTATCCTGGCTACAAGCCCGTCTACAAACTACTGATATTTGATCTTACTCTTAAATTCAACGCGTGTAGCATTGTAAAATATCTCAACCTTATTCATACTTTCTAGGTTAACACAATGTTCATTGCGACACCATGGATTAAGTTTTTTTCTGAACCAATACTTAGAACAATTATCGATGATATACCGCAAGATCGGCATGCAATCGATAAAAAAATAAAGACAACACGATGAAAACACCAGGCCTTTGTGGATTTTCATTTTAAATCATGATTCACCAAAAGCCGAATATTTGAAAGCCAAATGTTTATAAAAACTGCAATAGCTGATTAAAAATTAAAGAAGATTGTTCAAAATTGTACGTTCAATAATTTCAAAGTCGCTTTAAAAAAGCTTTATAAAAGTTCGTCTAAATACTTGAGTTACGGTCATCTTTCAAAGTTACGACCATCTTGTGTCGGTTACGACCATCATCCAAAATACTATAGTTGACATTACGACCATCACAAGTTAAAGTTACGACCATCATGCTGGAATTTTTGAATGACTATTTTACGAAAATTGGAATGATTTTATGTGTCAAATTTTGTTTCAATAAGAATGCACTCACGATATATGTATATGAGACAAGCGGTTTAACTCAAATGAACCTTTTACTGCACGAAAATCGGAAAAGAAAAACTTATCTCTAGAGTTGTCTCCCATATTCAGATGGTCGTAACTTTTAGTTACGACCATCCGCTTACCACCAGTGAATAAGAGTCTACCTCGCATATAAATTATTAATTTTGTTAGTAACTATATACCGTACATATAAATTGTGTAAGTTAATATCTACCTCGCGAGTAAATTGTGTCAGTAAGAGTTTACCTCGCATATGAATTATAACTTTTGTCAGTAACCATATACCGTACATGTAAATTGTGTCAGTTAGTATCTCCCTCATGAGTAACTTGTGTCAAGAAGAATCTACCTCGCATATAGATTATAAGTTTTTTGTATCAGTAAGTATATATCGCACGTGTAAATTGTCTCAGAGGATTTTTACCACACATATAAATTGTGTCAGTAAGTATCTACTTTACGTGTAAAATATGTCAGTAGGTTTCTACTGCGCGTGATAATTAGTTAAAAAAGTATCTACTGCACGATTAAATTGTGTCAGGGAGTTTCTTCCTCACGTGTAAATTGTGTCAGTAACTACCTACAGCACGTGTAAACTATATCAGTAAGTATCTACCGCACTTGTACATTGTGTCAGTGAGTATATCTTCCTCCTTCACGTGTAAAGTTTGTTGGTTATTATCTCCCTAACGTGCAAACTGTGTCAGTGAGTATCGTCCTCAATTGTGTCAGTAAGTATGTCTTAACGTAGAAGGTGTTAACATTAAATTCCTATCTATTAATTGTGTTTATTTCAAAACCATTAAGTTTATATTTTATATATAACTCGTAATTCTACAATATTCCAATCTTAATAAGATACCGATATGTATGTGTGTTTTTGCATTTCAAATAACTCAAGTGGTACACTTTTACAACACTTTGCCATAGAAACCTTCCATTGGCACTGATTAAACAGACATAATATAATGTTTATGTTAACAGATAGGTAAGTTATTGGTGTTACAATTAAGTTAAAACTACAAAAAACGTAGGGAATTGTTGTATAAACAATATCTAGCAAAAAGAAGAAGTATATTACACTAATGAAATTGTTATCTAATGCGGTGGGTTACACATCTTCTAGAAATTATTAGTTTTTCTTGCAATCCGATAATATAGATAATTATTGACCTGGATATAAAATAATTTGACCTTATTGAGGTTGGCCGATGATTTCTATGAATTTCTTTTCAATCTACTTCTAAAACAGAATAAACAAATTCGGACTGGTTGGTACCGATGTATAACACCCGAAGGAAAGTTCCAGTTTTATCCGCTTTATTATGCAACTGAATGCTAAGCAACCACCTATCAATCAATCCGCGCTTTATCATACAAATATACTGAACTCAACAATTTAGAGATATAATTTCAAACAAACGATTATAGTGTGTAAATTGTAAAAATATTGAGGTTTTTTCTATAAATAGAAATGCATAGCTTTTATAGCTGACTATGTGGTATTGTTTTTGCTCATTGTTAAAGGTCGTACAGTGACCTATATTTGTTAATTTCTGTGGTATTTGGTCTCAAATAAAGAGTTGTCTCAAAGAAAGAGTTGTCTCATTGGCAATCACACCATGTCTTCTTCTTATATGTACTTGATTTGGCTTGCAATAACCACTTCCTATATTTTGTTTTGTTAATATATTGATATTATATAATCTCTACCTGCTATTTGTTTTTAATAAGCTATTTATTTAAATACATGTTATTTACGTATTTTAATTGAGTTAAGCCTTCCAATTAATATTTTATCGTGTGTTTTTCTTTGTTGTGATGTTATACTATTGTTTCAGAAAAAAGGGAGAAGATTTGGTACCATTAAAACGTTAAATCCCGCTGCAAATGTTTGCCCCTGTCTTAAGTCTGGAATCTGATGTACTGTAGTTGTCGTTTGTTTATTTAATTTATACGTGTTTCTTGTTTTTCGTTTTTTATATAGATTAGACCGTTGGTTTTCCCGTTTGAATGGTTTTACACTAGTAATTGTGGGGCCCTTTGTAGCCTAGTTTTTGGTGTAAGCCAAGTCTCCGTTTTGAAGGCAGTTCATTGACCTATAATGGTTTACTATTAATTGTTATTAAGATGGAGAGTTGTCTCATTGGCACTCACACCACATTTTCTTATATCTAAGACATGTTTTAGTAATAAAGAATATATGTTTTCAATATGAATATATATGTTCAAACTCTTTTATGTCATTCTTTAGTAGCAATAAACAAAAAAACTATGTTAATTGGACATGCTTTGATACTATATATGCCCTTGAATTTTTACTAGATAACATTTTTGTTCGCTTTGGGGATTCCGTATATCGTCAGATTATCGGAATTCCAATGGGGACTAACTGTGCACCACTTATTGCGGACCTGTTTTTGTATTGTTATGAGTTACAATTTATGACAAAAATAAGCAAAGACCCATCGAAACAACATCTGATAAACAAATTTAATAATACTTTTAGATATTTGGATGATATTTTGGCTCTCAATAATGACGACTTCAGTATGTATATTAAAGAAATTTATCCTGTTGAACTTACTTTAAATAAAGCTAATACTAACAATGACCACTGCCCTTTTCTCGATCTTGATATCTATATCACTAATGGAAAGCTGAATACTAAAATTTATGATAAAAGGGATGATTTTTCATTTCCTATCGTTAATTATCCGTTTTTAGATGGTGACGTTCCCTTGTCACCATCTTACGGTGTTTATATATCTCAACTTGTACGATTCGCTCGTGTATGTAACAATGTTTTAGATTTTAACGAGAGAAATTTATGTATTACTGAAAAATTATTACACCAGGGTTTTCGATATCACAAACTAGTCAAAACAGTTACTAAATTTTATCATCGGTATAAAGACATCATTCGTAAATATAGCTCAACATGCAAACTTCTAATACGTTCAGGTATTTCACATCCTATTTTTTTATGGAAATATTCTTTATAAAGCACAAAGGTGTCAGTATTCACCTCAGAAACTTACAAAACCTTTGAATAGACTTATTAAGAAGGGATATACTTACAATACTGTTGTCAAGTCATTAAAGATTGCATATTTTGGCGTTAATATTGAGTCACTGATAAGGTCTTTGCATCGGAACTAAACACATTTATTCTAAAAACAGTTGTTGGCATGACACGGGTTATGTTCTTCTCATATATGTTATGATGGTATGATACTAAACCCCTAACGGGAAGGATTGTGCCTGATGTTCATATGATGAAATCATAATCTTTCAGTCAATTTAATTGAAGTCTGGAGCTGACATGTCAGTTAACTGCTAGTAGTCTGTTGTTATTTATGTATTATTGTCATTTTTTTTTATTTTCCTTGGTTACATATTCTGACATCAGACTCGGACTTCTCTTGAACTGAGTTTTAATGTGCGTATTGTTATGCGTTTACTTTTCTACATTGGTTAGAGGTATAGGGGGAGGGTTGAGATCTCACAAACATGTTTAACCTGCGCCTGTCCCAAGTCAGGAGCCTCTGGCCTTTGTTAGTCTTGTATTATTTTAATTTTAGTTTCTTGTGTACAATTTGGAAATTAGTATGGCGTTCATTATCACTGGACTCGCTACATTGAAAACCTGTTGGTGACCCTCTGCTGTTTTTTTTTATTTGGTCGGGTTGTTGTCTCTTTGACACATTCCCCATTTCCATTCTCAATTTTATTTCAGTTTTCAGGTTATTTCCACTGTTTCGTAATATTACACTGACAACACAACAGGTACAAACTAGTCACATCCTGCAATTAACTGTGTATGTTTTGACAACCTACCTGTTACCGTTCTGGTTAAAAAAAAAGGCGACGGATGACAAACGGACATTCACTCATAAGTCGAAAATAAACCGAAAACGCCATGGATAAAAAGATAAGACAAATAAACAAACACATAGTACTTAAAACACATTGAGTACTAAAGACTGAGCAACACGAACCCTACCAAAAACTGGGGGTGATCTGAGGTACACCGGAAGGGTAAGAAGACCCTGCCTCACATGTGACAACCTTCTAGTCACGAATATAAACTTATCGGACAATTTAACTGCTACAAACTATACATATCCCGCCATAACTGTAACAGTTCTAACAACATCACATGGTATACACGATGTACACACAGCTAAAAATGCTCCGCAGGAAAGTAGAACACATCCTGCTCCATATAAAACACACGCCGCCTGCCATGCTCCAGACGGCAAGTTTCCCAAATTGAAATATCCACCATAAAACTCACATTCCTGTTTTAAGTTTCTTCCCGGAAATACTGTTCTCGATAAACACAAACTTATCATTCCAAACGTATCCAACAGATTAGAACCAACAAGCCACACAGGCTGAACGAATGCATACGTAGTTAAAACGGAAACCAGAACTGACAGGAATGCCCAGATTATTAGAACGGGTGATATCATGTCCTTAGTGAGATTATCGTTGGCTTGTTACATCAACTTACAAATATTCCATAGTCTAGAAAGCAAATTGACCAATTATTATACACTCATAAAGTATAATGAGGCTAAATGAGTAGTTATAAAATAGCATATAAAGTCTATTTAAAATGCAGTTTTCTTAACACACGTATCAAATGTATGTACAATCTTATAATGTTAATATGCCATATTTGTACAATAAAAACGCACTTGTCCAATTACTTAACATTATAACAATCATTTTCAAATATTTCATACTTTTTAACAGAAAGTAATTTTAGTTTTACTTCTCGTGAATTCCAAAGTTTAGAGTTGTTTATATTGTCGTGCGTCTTTGTTGAACTAATCAAACAAAGTATAAAAACAAAGCAAAGTGTCGATTACCCAATCATCCCACGTGGTGATTCCGCAACCATCATACAGATCGATATAATTGTTGCATTGTTCTCAGTAATCCCGAGCCTAGCTGTTGATTCACATTATATGTAGTCTGTGTTCAATTATCAACGAGGAATAGATGATAGCATTAATGGAATCAAAAGTGAGGATCGCTATTTCAGGCTCATGTTTTCTACTTTAAATACAGAGACATCGTATAAAGTACGGATTATTAAAGAATGATAAATGTTTCTCTTTTACATAAGAATGTAATTATCTTGTTTGGAAATTTAGCAATCTGATTGACAGATTGAGTTTTAATGGAGATAGACGGTCTGATATGCTTTAAAACACGATTATTCTGGTAAAAAAAGAAGTCTGTGTAATCAGGAAATCTTAAATTAAAAGTTCGATAAAGTCTCCCAGTGATTGTATAGACGGCGTGGTTCTGTAAATAGAGATCGGGAGCTTTCTAGCGACTAATGTCAAGCAACAAAACGTTTGATACGACATTTATCTTGTATTTGTCTGTAATTCTATTGTAACTTAAATCGAACTCTTTGTCAATAAATACATTTGTACTTCCCTTATTTCATCGAAGAAATATTATGAATAATCAACACAAAACAATTTACATATATTACAACTCATTTTGTAAAGGAAAGGGCGTTTCCGTATAGTGTTTATAGGTATGTGGGCTTGTTAAAATCTGTTGAATATCCTATAATGAATACGAATTTGAATTTCACTGCACATTGCACTGCGAATATAATAGTCATCAAAGGTACCAGGCTTATCATTGGATACGCCAGACGCGCGATTCGTCTACATCAGACGCTTCAGTGACGAATCTTTAAAAAACCAAACCAAGCATAAGGTTGAAGAGCATTGGAGACCAAAAATTCCAAAACGACTTAAAAATATACAAATTTAAGGAATTTTACAAAGAATCATAATATTAGAATTGAGTTGCTGCCCTGTGCTGCTGAGTGAATTTCAGTAAATGATAAAAAAAAACAAACAAAAAAACTGATAGTAATTAAATGCATTTATAATTAACCCTACCACTTTCCAAAACTTATTCTTGCATTAATTTCATATATGAAGGTATTTCATTTTTGATTCTAGTATTCTTTGAATTAAATCAGTTGCAATCTTCATCGTTTGTGAAAATACTTCTGGTAAGTTCTGTATCTAGTGGAAACACACTGCCTAGCCTCTAGTGGAAACACACTGCTTAGCCTCTAGTGGAAACACACTGCTTAGCCTCTAGTGGAAACACACTGCCTAGCCTCTAGTGGAAACACACTACCTAGCCTCTAGTGGAAACACTCTGCCTAGCCTCTAGTGGAAACACACTGCCTAGCCTCTAGTGGAAACACTCTGCCTAGCCTCTAGTGGAAACACTCTGCCTGGGCTCTCATTTAATACACTTTAATCAGTTATAGAAGAACATAATTTGTGCTCGAATGTTTAATGAATACAAGACCTTGGTGATCTTTTTGAAGTTTGATCTCATCGAGTATGCTATTGTTTCAAACTACGGCTGGGTCAATCCACATACTTTAAAACTGATATTGGCTGGTTCTCCACCAAGTATGCGGCATCAAGAAATAAGTGTTAAAACTAGTTGGCTCAGAGTCAGAATTATGTTTCCTGGTAGGTTGGAATGTCTACCTGCAAACTGTTACATTGTGAGCTAAAGCAAGCTAAAAAGTCAACTTGAAGGCCGTACAGTGACCTATAGTTGTTAATGTCTGTGTCATTTTGGTCTTTTGTGGATAGTTGTCTCATTGGCAATCATACCACATTTTCTTTTTTATGTTAGGGTGTCGGTCTATTAATGAGCAAAGCAGCTTTAATTAGATATAAGAAGATATGGAATGAGTGGCTTAAAGACAATATCCCATCTTAGTCACAATTTGTAAAAGTAATGTTCATAATGCATTAACACATTTCTCGTCCTGAATATGCATTTCATTTGCTGCTGGACACATACTTTACTACAACCCATCATTATCATTTAGTGCTAGCCTTTAATTTGCAATAACAAACTAATTGTCGTTGGCGATTTCTACAATTTCATTTGATATTATGGGCTTTTTTACTACAATTTGATTTGACTCTAGGACTTTTTACATTAAAGCCTTTTCTTTATGTGTAATTTGATTTAAATTTTTAGTCTTTCACATACGGTATAGCAAATAAGAGTTGGTTTGCACATAACAATTCTAATTAAAATTGACTTTGATAATTTCCAGCTATATTAAGGATAATTATACGTCCCTCGGAGGATATAATAACTACCTATAAACAGTAATTGCATTTACATGAATAGCAGTAAAACAGTCAAAAAGTTTCCCAGAGGTCGTCTATCTACAAGTAATTCTTTATCAGTATTGATTGGCATATTGATAAAATTTCTTGTTGGCATCTTTAGAGAAAATTTGATTTTTCTAGAGATATGTAAATCTACAACCATAGTAAGTCAACTATATACATATAAACTCGTCTGTAAGAAACGTAGTTATTATTCTGTCTTCTCATTAAATTTCTTATCCATATAAACTTCTTAATTATTTGGTCTATTCATTGGACTTCTTATCCGTGGAAACTACATAGTTACTTGGCTTTTATACTCTACTTTCCATTTATGTTGATGATTATGATTAATGAACTAACAAAGTTACTAAATGTAGCATCTAATAAATTGTTTTAAGTGAAAGGAAATACAAGTATTTTGAACAATGCATATATATATATATCTTAGTAGAAGAGATTGGTTTCTCTTTATAAGACGTTTTAGTGTAGACAGTATATTATATACAGATGTAAACTTTCAGTTCAATAGGTGCCATTCTCTAGTCGCTAATTCGTTGTTGTATGAACGATTCATTAATTTTTATCAAAATAATTATGTTCAAATTGTGTATTAAAACAAAATCACATTTCTTCTCAGTAAAGTGTAACAAAATAGTTATCGGAAGTACCAGGATTATGATTTAATACGCCAGATGCGTTTTTCGGTTAGATAAGATTCATCAGTGACGGTCTGATCAAACTTGTTATAAAAACAAAACAAGTACAAAGTTGAAGAGCATCATGGACCCAAATTTCCAAAAAGTTGTGCCAAATACGACTAAGGTAATCTATTCCAAGGATAGGAAAATCCTTAGTATTTCGAAAAATTTAAAGTTTTGTAACAGAAAAATTATACAAATGTCAATATAATTGATATTCATGTCAACACCAAAAGAGTTTTGACTTTCTACTTTAGTTATATTTCATTTTTATGCTCTTAACCACTGGTAAGAAAAATGTTTTATTAATCGTCTTTTTAGCTGTTGACCACTTGTGAGTTAACTTTATATGTTTTATGACTCGGCCTTCTATCTATCGACCACTGGACTGAGGTTTTAGATTTGGATTTTTTAATGTTTGTATCGATTAAGAGAAATGTTTTATGATTTGACCGCTGACGACTTACATGTTACTTTTGTTGGCCTTTTTACAGTTGGCCACTGTTTGGGTATATGTTCAGTGTATTTAACCTTTGTGTTTTCAAATACATTTTTTCATAGATATTGATAGGGGTGCCTTAATAACTTATTTAACAACCCCATATGATACCGTGTCAATAGTCCACGAGTGCTGTCTACGGCAACCTGTATTTTAAATGAACTAAGGAAACCAAAAATAAAAGTCGATCCTGAAAATGATTGGAATTCTAGATAACATATGAGAAAACCTTTTTGAAAAAAAGCTACAAAGGTTGACATTGGTATAGACATTTGGTCATTTTTGACTTCTCTAGTCCAGTATAAATGAAACCCTATCTAAAATTCGCGTTCGTTAAGTTTGTCCTTGGTGTATAAATAGGCAGCCACGTTGAGTCAGAATGGGTACGTCACATGTTACGCTCACTGGACGTTCAGTAATTACGCTTGCAACGACTATCTAAAACTGCACCAAATGAAACATGTTTATAACTTTGTTTGACAGAGTCATACCTCTCACTGACTGCAGGTGATTTGCATTGTGGAATTGTAAATCTAAACGACGACGATCAATGTATTATGCTTCCTGTTAATGTAGACATTTAATGACAGAAGTGATGATTACAATATTCCTCTACTTAATAAAACGTCAATTATATGACCACAAATTGCATGGGTAAGAAATAAAAATGAACTGACCGGAAATAGGAGCACTTATCGTTATTGTTTTCCGATTATTTTATTGTCCAGAAAAGACCAGTGCTGAATATGTAAACGTTATATTATTCAGTAACCGCTGTATGGAATATCTAATATCATTGATACTGTATTTACTACAGATTAGAGGGTTCACAATAGTCTTTTTTAATTCTAAATTTTATTGTTACTTACAAGATGAAAAAACAGTTAACATTTAAATCGTTCAATAGTCATAGTTACCCTTTACTTACAACATGTAAAAATAGATAACATTCAAATCGTTCAATAGTTACCCTTTACTTACAAGATGAAAAAACAGTTAACATTAATTGTTGGTTACTTTACGCTTAGATGCAATAAGTCTTATGCATAATCGGGACGATAAAAGCTTAACAATCAACACTATAGGCATGTCCTGTAATAGAGAGATCATCTGGGATTTAGATCTGGTAAATTTGGACGGCCACTGGAAAATGAGGATATTTTGAATAAGGACGGAAATTGTGCATGACTCCAGGCCACCCCAAAGAGTTGTTGCAAAGGTTTGTAACGTTCAGAAAGCGTGATACACTCTTTCCACGCGGCATCGTTTAAATTAATTGACTTATCTATTCTGCTCAGACGCGGCTGAGTACATATACATCCATCGCAACCAAACGGACGCCCCACTTTGTTAAGGGATTTTCTACTTGTCGAAAGAAGACCAAAAATGACCATTTCTCTCCGAGGTATATATGAAGACGCTGCTAGAGAGCAGCTACAGAGAAATTATAAGTTCGACATGAGGATATTGAAATCATCTATTTTGTGGTAAAATGTAAAATTCTCAATTGATCCTGATTGTCAATACTTTTGATTTTTATTTAATTCAGGATGTGCATTAAGTGTTTATTAAGTCAGTGAATCCGTAGTATCCTTCATTCCAAGTTTAAAGGTATGCCTACTGGAAAATAAAATCCAAATTACGAATAAAAGCTGCAAATGAAGTAGCTTTTTATTTTGTATGCTCGACGCGAGTTTCGTATACATACAAAGCATCAGTGGCGCTTCAAATAAAAGTAAGACGGCTAAAAATAAGTTATGGCCGCGATCTAAACCTTACCTTAAAAACTGGCCGATATTGTATTTTTTTACTTAAAGCTTCTCAATTAAAAATTTAAAAGAACGAGTGATTTTGTATTTATTTTCTTAACTTTTGTAAGAGCCTATGTAAGATAAATAATCATAAACATTCATTTGTGTTAATTGGAACTTAATATTTTATTCCATAGAGGATATTGAGACTTGACAGTTCTATTTTAAAAAAGGCCGCCATTTCTCAGAATTGTACTCAATTTCATCAAAGACTACCTCATCCATAATATAAACTGAACAAAAACTAGTTTTCTGTATTACTTCATTATATAATTGGTAAATAATTTAGTTGGCTTCTATTAAAATGATAAATCTCTGCTTATCGCCCCTTAACAAGGTTAGTGCTCAGTAGAAACACATTAACGCTCGATTATTAAACAAAATTTCCATACGATTTTGCATTGACATTTATAAAAATAAATAGTAAAACAACCCTTATTGCAAACGAATACAATTTCAGTGTTTGGAGAAATACTAAAAAAATAGTTCATCTACAAAAAGGACAAACTATTATTTTTATGAAAATACCGTATGAAACAACTTCTAAGGTTTCTCATTGATCCATTGTCTTTAATTAATATTCTACATTACATGCACGATGCAAATATTTCGACATCCCATGTATGTGAATCACTTACCACTACTAGATTGTGCTTTAAATATATCTTAGTTGTATATTTACTTTCCAAGGTTATTTATAAAAAAGAAGATGTGGTATGATTGCCAATGAGACAACTATCCACAAAAGACATTAGCTGACATTTGTTTTAAACAACGTTTCTATGTATGAAGTGAATAGAACAAAGGTTTATTAGATAGAAACTTGGTATGATTGACAAAGAGATAATTTTCCTAAAATTTGATGACAGGGGGTTCGTGTTGTTTATTCTTTAGTTTTCTATGTTGTGTCATGTGTAGTATTGTTTTTCTGTTTGTCTTTTTCATTTTTAGCCATGGCGTTGTCAGTTTGTTTTAGATTTACGAGTTTGACTGTCCCTTTGGTGTCTTTCGTCCCTCTTTTCTAAACAACTACATTGTACAGGTCACAGCTCGGCCTTCAACAATGAATCAAATCAATACCATGATATAATCTATGAAAAGCTCCGAGATACAAATGTGAAACTATTCATGAGAACATGTAACGACCTGATATAAGGTACACGTGTACTAGTAATAGCAATAAAACGCTAACAACTATAGGAAAGATAATAACCAATAACACCCACTAAATGTCACACACTTTGTTTGAAATAGATAGATACATACAAAATTCAACAGGGTGTAGTATGATTATAAAGTTAACGCTCATTCCTTTTGTTATTTGTTGAGCGTTTACTTTACCCAACATTCGACAAGTAAATCTTTTTCGTTGTAAGTTTGTCCGAAAATTTCAATATTGATTAAATTCTCTCCAATGATTGTACCTGACCAAGCTCAATGCACCAACTAAAACAATTCATTCGTAAAAACGTCCGTGTAGTATTGACGGCATATCACAAGTACATTGCTGGTTGCTTTGTCAGCATGTACAAAACAAACCGATTTGAAATTTATTGAAGTTTATTTTTTATTCTTGAAATAGGCATATTGTGTACTTGTTTTTATTTATTTCTGAATTATTAAATCTGGTGGTTCTAAATTTGTATTATATTAAACAGATGTTTTAATACATGGAATATTGACAGCTAATAGTTGGTTGACTGATGAGGAAAATAATGGATATCGTCTTTGGATTTGACAAGGAAACTTTAATTGACTGGTATCAATACAACTGCTGAAGTTCAACCAATTGATTTTACAATTACAGATAGTTAGGCCGGACGTAGTTTATTGAATTGAAATCTTAAACGCAGTTACGACGGCGTCATGATTTTTTTCATGGTTGGAACAAATCAGATAAAAAAAACAAAGTAGTAAGGGGATATTGTATGAATTTTAAACTATGACTTTTTTGGGGTTTTTCACATAGTATGCACTTTTTTTCAATGGTTCCCTGTTCTGACAGAACAATTACAAATTTTGTAGACTCAATAAACTTTATGATAGAAAAGACAGAATTGAATAAATAATGAAAAAGTCGTGCCATGATTAAAGGTCAGTAAATGTAAATTATTCGTGAAATGCCTGTCATCGAGATAAAATATAAGCAAAACCTGTCGCAAGTAACCTCAGTGTATCATTTTCTGAGATCATGCTGTCATTATGTTATTCAATGTTTTGAAGAAACTAAGCGTGTTCAAACAACTGTATCGGCTATATATATACATAGCTGTGAATTAAATGCCATGAATTGTTTGCCTTATTCTGATTAACTGCAAATAAAATTTCTGCGATAATTGATCTTGTTTAGAAAATAAAAAAATATTTTTTCTTTTCTTTACTGAACAAAATTACTATAGTTTTGTTTATGATATGTCTGCCTGTAACAGTACAACGGCTACTTTACTTATATAGTTCACTCGGTGGAATAGGTGATAATGCAAGAAATAAAGGAAATAGTAGTATACCGGTGTTTAAAAGTCATAAATAGATTGAGAGAAAACAAATCATGGTTACAAACTAAAAGCGTTGGAAACACACCAACTTTAAAAAGAAAACAACAGGAACAACAAGAACACTGAAGTGCAACAAAAACAATCGCCAACATACATAGAAGCGAACTATTTGATGCCATATTCCTGAGTTGGTACAGTACAATATAGTTGAAAATGGCGAGTTGAACCTGGTTTAATTGCTAGCCAAACCTCCAGCGTTATGACAATAAATATTAGGATAAATATACATTTGATAACGCCATAAACATAAATTCAAACAATTGTAACCCCTCATTACGTTCATTTGCCCTTTCAATGTAACGAAACTCATTTGAGTAATTTGTCAATTTAATGATAGATAATTGATTGTCTTTGTTAATTTTGTCCATCTCAGACTTTTTTCAATGTAAAATATATATTACTCTTCTTCTCCCTTCTTATTAGCGTTTATATATAAAAAAGAAGATGTGATATGATAGCCAATGAGACAACTATCCACAAAAGACCAAAATAACACAGACATTAACAACTATAGGTCACCGTACGGCCTTCAACAATGAGCAAAGCCCATACCGCATAGTCAGCTATAATAGGCCCGATAAGACAATGTAAAACAATTCAAACGAGAAAACTAACGGCCTTATTTATGTAAAAAATGAACGAAAAACAAATATGTAACACATAAACAAACGACAACCACTTAATTACAGGCTCCTGACTTGGGACAGGCACATACATAAATAATGTGGCGGGGTTAAACATGTTAGCGGGATTCTAACCCTCTCCTAACCTTGGACAGTGGTATAAAAAAAGGGGGACGAAAGATACCAAAGGGACAGTCAAACTCATAAATCTAAAACAAACTGACAACGCCATGGCCAAAAATGAAAAAGACAAACAGAAAAACAATAGTACACATGACACAACATAGAAAACTAAAGAATAAACAACACGAACCCCTCCAAAAACTATAGTCTAATTCGGTAGGTCACATTCATGAAAGGGAAGGGGATTGTAGTTACGACGTAAGGAACATATCCGATATCATTTGTGAAACGGTTATTCCATAACGGTCAACCAACTCGTGATGGCGTCCGTAAAATTTACGAAGGGATGATTTCAACTTCACCATTTGGAACTCTTGGTTTAATAGCTTCATTGTGAGCAGTAACCCTCTATCATGAAAATCATGATAGGAAATGCAAGCACGGGAATATCGTATCAATTGGGAGATATATACCCCGTATGCAGGTGCTGCTGGAATGTTGCTACTTAGAAATGGAAAGTTCACAATTGGAAAGCTGAAATCATCTCTTTTGTCGTAAAGTTTTGTTTTCAACCGACCCTCATTGTCAATTTCTAGATGTAAGTCAAGATATGAAGCCGACTTAACCGTATAACAGTACAACATAAGAACGAACTATAAAAATCAGTTGAATTAGGCTTAACTCATCAGATGGACAAAAGTACAAGTGGACGTGGCCGGGTACTTATATATCCCGACACAAAAAGACACAATGAACAGATCTGAGAGTACTCGCAGTTATCTGACAGCTAGTTCAAAGCCACTAACAACTAATAAAAAAATCATGCATCTAAGACTAAACTTATAGCATGTATAGTGAATGCTTATAGATAAAAATAAACAACCTTCTAATAATTATTCTACAGGACTAAAATACCTGTTGCACTGAAAAACAATGAAAATAATATAACATTATTTTTATTCGAGAAATTTCAAACAAAATAATTATGTCAGATCACTGTAAATACTTGTATGTATACAAGTAAAGTAAATTCATATATGTATATCAGTAACAATATTTATACAGTGAAATCTGTAAACCAATCTCATTCAGTTCAAAATGCATTGAATGTGAATATTATTCGAAGTGAACTGCCCTACTGCATGGATTCCTATGTATGTTTTTAGTTGAACACGTTGAAAGTACATATATTGATTGTTGTTGAACCACATTATTCATTATCCTTACTATCTCGTGTGCAATGGCAAGTGGTTGAACTATATGTCAATCGCAATAAACTGGCTGTATAATGCCTAAAAAAAAACAAAAAAACTATCACCGCTGATTTCCAATCAAAACTAAACCAAAAGTTGTCCATGCAAGGGAAATAACTCTGTGATAACCAAAATCAATATTTATACCAATAAAACAATATTCAATGATCTTATTACAGTGTTGAGCTGGTAACCTTTTAGAATAAGTTTATTTAAAGGAGCGATAAGTTTACATGTATAATTTCTAAATTTTCGGGCTCGGGTAACAACATTTCCGTAAAAATGAGGATGTGCTATCCCGTTTGAAATAAGTTACAACCAAACTTCAAAACCAAATATTCATATCTATGGAAAAAATTAGTAAATAAAATTGAGAATGGAAATAGAGAATATGCCAAAGAGACAACAACCCGACCATAGAAAAAAAACAACAGCAGAAGGTCACCAACAGGTCTTCAATGTAGCGAGAAATTCCCGCACCCGGAGGCGTCCTTCAGCTGGCCCCTAAACAAATATATGCTAGTTCAGTGATAATGAACGCCATACTAATTTCCAAATTGTACACAAGAAACTAAAATTAAAAATAATACAAGACTAACAAAGGCCAGAGGCTCCTGACTTGGGACAGGCGCAAAAATGCGGCGGGGTTAAACATGTTTGTGAGATCTCAACCCTCCCCCTATACCTCTATCCAATGTAGAAAAGTAAACGCATAACAATACGCATATTAAAATTCAGTTCAAGAGAAGTCCGAGTCTGATGTCAGAAGATGTAACCAAAGAAAATAAACAAAATGACAATAATACATAAATAACAACAGACTACTAGCAGTTAACTGACATGCCAGCTCCAGACTTCAATCAAACTGACTGAAAGATTATGATTTCATCATATGAACATCAGGCACAATCCTTCCCGTTAGGGGTTTAGTATCATACCATCATAACATATTTGAGAAGATCATAACCCGTGTCATGCCAACAACTGGTTTTTGAATAAATGCGTTTAGTTCCGATGCAAAGACCCTATTAGTGAATCAATATTAACGCCAAAATATGCAATCTTTAATGACCTGACAACAGTATCGTGACTATATCCCTTCTTAATAAGTCTATTCAAAGGTTTTTTTTTAATTTTTGAGGTAAATACTGACAGGTTTTAAGTAATTTATGGTAACGATATCCCTGGTTTAATAATTTACCAGTAATACATAGGTTGCGTTCGTTAAAATCAAAAACGTCACAACAGACACGGGCATAGCGAACAAGTTGTGAAATATAAACACCGTAAGATGGTACCAAAGGAACATTACCATCTAAAAATGGAAAATTAACAATAGGGAACGAAACATCGTCTCTTTTGTCGTAAATTTTAGTGTGGAGTTTCCCGTTTAAAATCGAAATCTCTAAAACCAGGAAAGGACAGTTATTACCGAATAAATTTGATTTCTTTAAAGTAAGTTCCTTGGGGTAAATTTCAGCAGTATATTGAGAAAATTCTTGATTATTTAACGAAAAAATATCATCAAGATAACGTTAAGTGTTGTTGAATTTATCAATTAAATGCAATTTCGACGGGTCTTTACTGGGTTTAGTCATAAACTGTGATTCGTAACAGTACAAAAACAAGTCTGCTATTAAAGGGGCACAATTAGTGTCCATGGGGATATCTACAACCTGTCGATAAACTTTGTTGCCGAAACGTACATAAATATTATCAAGGCGAAAATTAACAGCTTCAATCATCTCATCACACCTCCAGTAAGTATACTAGTCAACAAAAGAAACGATACAAGTCTTTTTTTCAAATTAAAGATAAAGTTTTCCATTTATAGGACCAATATTAAAGGTAGTAATACTTAATCATTATGGAAATATAAATCCGTTTAAAAAAAATATGTTTTTGCTTTCGTGACATTTTTTGGCGATTTTTTTTTTTTTTTTACAAAATTTACATAAAACGACAATTTGAAAAACAGAAGTTACAACTAATGATGCCAACCTCTCATTTAAAGGTAAAGACAGTGTTTGCCATCAAATTGTTTTTAAAAATCATACAGTTTCTTCGTTTATTTGTTAAGCAAAGTTCGGCCCCACGAGAAATTGTTAAAATTTACACATTATCAACTGATTTACCATAAACAGTATGTGTAAAGTGATATCCAAAAACCGGTCACAATCTTAAAACTAACCCGAAAGGTTCCAAATTTACTGTGTGTTGTTTTAATATCTAAAGCATTGATTTGAGATTTCAAAAAAACCCCTTTTTTCACCAAAAATTTGAAAACCAATATTTTAAACCATTAGTTACAACATGAAATACAACTTGATCAGCATATTGAATAGTTTAAACAAATTTGAAGAAGAAGGCTTTAAATGAGTTGCAGCAAATATATCTACATTCAGCTTTACCAAACGACCATTTAATTAAATAGGAAAACTTTTGTTTAATAAGATAGTGTGGAAGGGTAGTGTAAAGAGTAGAAACATCAAAACTATTAACAGAATCAAAAGGACCATCAAAAGCACGTAATTTATCTAAAACATCCACAGATTTTTTTACACTCTAAAAATTGTTTATACCACTATGTTCATATATTTTATTACAATAGTTTATGGATCGCTCTTTAATAGTAATTAATGAAGTAGTTAAGAGCACTAAAAGATTAGTTGTAGAACACTTACTAGAGGCCGAGATGAAACGTTATTTAAATGTTTTTTTTTTTGTGTAGTGTACCCAGCCACGTCCACTTATTTTTTTGTCCATCTGATGAGTTGAGCCTTTTTCAACTGATTTGTATAGTTCGTTCTTATGTTGTACTGTTATACCACTGTCCCAGGTTACGGGGAGGGTTGGGATCCAGCTGACATGTTTACCCCCTGCCATGGGATAACGTTATGTATGTGCCTGTCCCAAGTCAGGAGCTTGTATATTCAGTGGTAGTCGTTTGTTTATGTGTTACATATATTGTTTTTGTTCATTTGTTTACATAAATAAGGCCGTTAGTTTTCTCGTTTGAATTGTTTTACATTGTCTTATCGGGGCCTTTTGTAGCTGACTATGCGGTATGGGCTTTGCTCATTGTTGAAGGCCATACGGTGACCTATAGTTGTTAAATTCTGTGTCATTGTGGTCTTTTGTGGATAGTTGTCGCATTGGCAATCATACCACATCTTCTTTTTTATAGATAGCCAATACATAGTAGTGACCTTCAAATGTTCAGAAGAAGCCTTAAGCTTTGATGTGGTTGTGATATGCTTGTTTACTATATGACTCTCTGTTGAGCGGATGGATTTGAATGTAGATGAATTTACAATTTTATTCTTAAGAATGTCCGTGTAGTATTTATGGCATACCACCACAACATTCTTGGCTGCTTTGTCGGCCGGTACAAACACAAACTGCTTTGAAAGTACTTGAACTTTATTTCTTATTCTGGAAATAGGTGTATTATGTACTCTATTATTTACTTCTAAAAAGTAAAATCACAAAAATACTAAACTTAGAGGAAAATCAATTGGGAAAGTCCGTAATCACATGGCAAAATCAAATAACAAAACGCATCAAAAACGAATGGACTAAATTATTTTCTAAATGTGATAGGTTGTTTCCCATTATAGTTTTGTGTCACGTAATCGTGATATGAAAATTATTTAATTTTTGAATTTGGTGTTAACAAGCATAAGATTGATTGTTTATTGGAGAGTGTAAGACGAACTAAATATTTATTATTTGATTTAGAACACTGCATATTATGTTTTTTCTTTCATAGTCCATCATAATTTTTGTACAAATAGTTTTACAATTATCGATTGGTGAACATATTCTCTCTGTCGTTTTATTCCAAAATCTAGATTGTGTAAATTAAATTATCTACGATTTCTATCAGGAAGGATTAACATCTATTGGAACTTCATATGCATTCTGTCGACAATTGAAGGGAATTCATATTAAAGCCGTTCGTTTCATTTGATTTAATAAGCTGGTACTAATCTAATCATGTGTAAGAGGAATTTTAGGTCTGTTTAGCTAAAAAGCAATCAGCGATTTGCATTAACTAATTGTGACATAGAAAGTGACTTTAGAATCTTGTAAAAAGTAGCATCACAAAAACACTGAACTCCGGAGAAAATTCAAAACGGAAAGTCCGTAATAAAATTGCAACATCGAAAACTCAAACCCAACAATCGAATGAACAACAACTGTCATATTCCTGACTTGGTACACTGAAGCATTTTCGTATGTAGAAAATGATGGATTAAACCTGTTTTTATTGATTACTCAATATTTCTCTGTAAATAATAATACAAACAGGTAAGCGCAGATTTAAATAGCAGTTGTAGGTATCATTTGATATAAATAAGTACAAATACCAAAAACAAATAAATGGAATAACAATTATAATTCCAGATAGAGGACATAAAGCACATCAGACTTTAAAAGGCAAGGTTTAAGTAGGTGTCATTTATCGAAATTTACCTCTGTACTGGCCATGACACTACATAATATCACAATTTCTCATACAAAGCGATATTAGCTTATCCTGGAAATTCAGAATAGTAACATGTTTTTGTGCCAATCGATATCAGAGTATCCTTCCAGAGCACGTGCATATGATGTCAAACAGTAAAAGGTTAACTATCGGAAGCACCTATATATGAAGTCAAGCGGCAATGGAGCATATGTATATGATACAAAGTTGTAGAAGCTTATCTGTCAGTTTTTCCCGCCTCTAATGCAAACCGGTAGCAGATTATCCTTCCGGAGCACACGTATATGATGCCAAGCAATACAAGGTTAACTATTCAGAGCACCTATGCATCAAGTGAAGCGGTATAATTGCATCTGCATGTGATACAAAGTGGTAGAAGTTTATCCGTGCGAATAACCTGCCTCTGATGCAAACCGGTATCAGATTATCCTTCAGGATCACATGTATATGATGCCAAGCAGTATAAGGTTAGCGATCCGGAGCCCCTATATATAATGCACAGTGTATCGACGCATCCGTATATGATTACAGTGATCGAAGCTTATAAGTCCAAATAACATGCCTCTGATGCCAATGTATCTGATGTCAAGTGTCATAAGCTTACCCAAAAAAATCGAATCAACTCTGACAACAAACATCAATGTTCAATACTAACAGCTCTGTGAAGAGTAATAAAGATCTATACAAAGCCTATTGATAATACTAACAACCCTGTGAAGAGTAATTAAGATCTATACAAAGCCTTTTGGTATATATGTCTCAGTAGAGCTTTCTTACAAATTGACGAAAGGTACGTATGCTTGACGAATCATACGTAAGACTCGTTTTAGGGATCCTTTATTTTGACATATTTATATAATAGTCGTGGAAATTTGGACAATAATCGTGCATGCTACGACACTTATTATACCCTAGTCCCACTAGGCCACGATCGCACTACGATCTGTGAAAAAAATGCAAATTTTGATGATCGTAGTGCGATCGTGTAGATCGCAGTAAGGTCGTATCACGGTCGTGGTGAGGTCTTCAAGATCGTGAAGAGCGTGGCCAACTTTGAACATGTTCAAAACAATCGTGGTGCGGACGTGGCGAAATCAGGTCGTAGTAGAAGCGTAGTGAGAGCGCACTAAGATCGAAGTAAGATCGCAAAGGTCGCTGTACAATCGTAGCGAGAGCGTAGCGAAAGCGTGATTCTATTAGGAGAGACTGCGCTACGATCGCACAGCGACGTTATCACGACCTCACTACGACCATCACGTTCTCACTGCGAGCCAACTACGCTTTCACTACGACTATACCACGCTGTTCACGACCATAGTAAGATTCTAGCACGCCCTTGCCGTCCTCGTCACGCTCTTCTTACGACCTGACTACGTTCACACTACGACCATCATTCTCATTGTCATTTTCACATAAAATATATAAAAAAGCTCCCTAAATTTTGTTTGTTTGAATGTTATTATCCATTTGCTCTAACGGCTCAACATGCTTCTCGTTTTTATATCGATTAGATCGTTGGTTTTCCCGTTTAAATGGTTTAACACTAGTAATATTTTGGATCCTTTATAACGTGCTGATTGATGTGAGCCAAGGCTCCGTGTAGAAGGCCGTACCTTAATTGGCCTATAATGGTTTACTTTTTTAAATGTTACTTGGATGGAGAGTTGTCTCATTGGCACTCATACAACATCTTCCTTTTGGTGGCATGATTGTATTGTTTCCGAGAAATCTACGATTTAATCAGAAATAGAAGGAATTGAACTGTATTGATATGGAACACGATGTTGACGTTAAATTGCTGAGAACGTAGTAAGATCGCGCTATGAACGTAGCATAATCGTGGTAAGAACGTGTTATAATCGCAGTAAGATCGTGTTGCAATCGGATAACTCGTGGTATGGTCGTAGTGAGAACGTGAAGAGCGTAGAAAGATCTTGATAAGCGTAGTGAGGTCGCAGAATAAGCGCGGTGAGAACGTGGTATAATCGTAGCGGGATCTTTGTAGAAGCGTAGAGAGGACGTAGTAGCATCGTGAAAGAAACGAAAATTTTCATTTTCATGCCGCTCATACCGCGACCTCACCACGATCTAAATTTATTTTAGATCGCGGTGAGCGTGGTGCGATCGTGGTCTAGTGGGACTGGGGCTTTCAATTGGATTTTTCTTGAGATATATTTAGGATTTCGGGAAGTACGATAGGTTAGAATATGATTATTGATACCACCAGGGCGGAGCAGGTAACACTACAAAGCATTCTAAATATAGAGTTGTCAGACGAAAAAAATGTCCCCTAGATATATTCAAGCCCCCATGAATTATTTCGATTCTAATAGGACATATACGGCAATTCTTTTGGATCGAAGCGCTCTAGGTGGAGGACAATATTTGCCGTTCCCGTAAATAAACGCACTATTAAATTGGCGTAAAAGAACGGAGTAAACTGAATTAGTGACATGCTTAAACTATTTTCGATAACGTATTTAGATAGTTTTTGATGAATTTAAATGATAATGTACTTAAATGTATTATATGTATAAAAATAATTGGCTTACACCAGATTTTATCATCGTTTGTTTACGTTTTCTTGTTGTGATGATTTTAGGTTTCACTAGCGTGTATTTTCCCGTAAACTGCTTATATTCTTACGTCATCTTTCTATGACGTCGGGTACCTTATTCATAAAAAAGCATATATGACGTGGGAGAACAATCGGAACAGCTCTGGCAATATATTCATATTTTACCACGGGTGTGTACGCAAAGCGTTTGAAGGACGTCATGTTAGAATTCTTGATATACAAAGTCTTTTTTTTTTTTTTTTTTTGATTTATTCAACATTACTTTTTAAAATCATTGTATCATCATTTTATAGCAAATCTCGATATTCCACTTTGACAATTTGCTGAAAGTGTACTGTAACAAATAAAAATAAATGTGAATCTTGTCGTAAAATTTAGACTAACGATCTTCAATAATGTCATTGAAATGTTAATCGTGAAACTCATGCTTAAAACATTCCCGCGGAAATGTGTGTACTCGTGGTTTACGTAAATAACGTATCGGACGTTAGTGTATTTGACACTTTTTTTCTCTGTTTGATTATATTAAAATCGTGTATTATTTGCGATATTATTTTTTTTTAAAATAAACTTGATTTAGAAAAGAATGCTGTTTTACTGGATAAAACAAAAGACTCTTTTAACTGTTTTTGTAGAAATGAAATACGTGCTCCCTTTACGTTCGTTCGTACCTTTCGTCAATTTGTAAGAAAGCTCTACTGTGTGTCAACGTAAAATTCTTTACAGTCATTATAATTTTTCAGATTACATGCGTGAGTTGTTGCTGTTTGGCAAATAATAAAATATAAACGTTTTGCCATACAGCATCACGTTATTTTGAAAGCTCAATTGGGGGATGTACATAGAATAATAAAATGTAATTTAATTGTTTAGGTTGATGTTATATGCCTTTACAGTAGCAGAACAACATACATGGAGGCAATGCAATGTAAATGTTAAGGGTTGATGTTATTCGTACCAGGAGTAGACGTAAATTTTACATTGAGGTTCTGAAAAAAGAAATCACCAATTCACCAACATTCCAACTGACTCCATTTTCAGAAAACGACATCTGTAACAAACATAAACTTTTAGCTACCGCTTTACAAGCAGAGCCAAATACAATGAAAGTCCCAACTATGTACTGGCTTCCGAAGCTACACAAAACACCTTACAAATATAGATTTATTTCGTCTTCAAGCCATTGTTCCACTACTAAATTGTCTATTCTTCTTACCAGCACACTTGGTACAATTAAAAACATGATAATAAATTGTTCAAATAAGGCCTTCGAAAATAGTGGAATTAATTACTTTTGGAGTATCAAGAACTCGTTGGAAGTACTTGATAAATTGCATGCTTATATTGGTGATTTTAAATCTGTTCAAAGTTTTGATTTTTCTACCCTGTATACCACATTGCCTCACATTCTCATTAAGAGAAAAAAATCACACACCTAATTAAATGGGCATTTAAAAAGTCAGAATGTGAATATATATGTTCAAACTCTTTTAGGTCATTTTTTAGTAGCAATAAACAAAAAAACTATGTCAATTGGACATGCTTTGATACTATATATGCCCTTGAATATTTACTAGATAACATTTTTGTTCGCTTTGGGGATTCCGTATATCGTCAGATTATCGGAATTCCAATGGGGACTAACTGTGCACCACTTATTGCGGACCTGTTTTTGTATTGCTATGAGTTACAATTTATGACAAAAATAAGCAAAGACCCATCGAAACAACATCTTATAAACAAATTTAATAATACTTTTAGATATTTGGATGATATTTTGGCTCTCAATAATGACGACTTCAGTATGTATATTAAAGAAATTTATCCTGTTGAACTTACTTTAAATAAAGCTAATACTAACAATGACCACTGCCCTTTCCTCGATCTTGATATCTATATCACTAACGGAAAGCTGAATACTCAAATTTATGATAAAAGAGATGATTTTTCATTTCCTATCGTTAATTATTCATTTTTAGATGGTGACGTTCCCTTGTCACCATCTTACGGTGTTTATATATCTCAACTTGTACGATTCGCTCGTGTATGTAACAATGTTTTAGATTTTAACGAGAGAAATTTATGTATTACTGAAAAATTATTACACCAGGGTTTTCGATATCACAAACTAGTCAAAGCATTTACTAAATTTTATCATCGGTATAAGGACATCATTCGTAAATATAGCTCAACATGCAGACTTCTTATACGTTCAGGTATTTCACATCCAATTTTTTATGGAAATATTCTTTATAAAGCACAAAGGTGTCAGTATTCACCTCAAAAACTAACAAAACCTTTGAATAGACTTATTAAGAAGGGATATAGTTACGAGACTGTTGTCAGGTCATTAAAGATTGCATATTTTGGCGTTAATATTGATTCGCTTATAGGGTCTTTGCATCGGAACTAAACACATTTATTAAAAAACCAGTTGCTGGCATGACACGGGTTATGTTCTTCTCATATATGTTATGATACTAAACCCCTAACGGAAATCTTAATCTTTCAGTCAGTTTAATTGAAGTCTGGAGCTGGCATGTCAGTTAACTGCTAGTAGTCTGTTGTTATTTATGTATTATTGTCATTTTGTTTATTTTCTTTGGTTACATCTTCTGACATCAGACTCGGACTTCTGTTGAACTGAATTTTAATGTGCGTATTGTTATGCGTTTACTTTTCTACATTGGCTAGAGGTATAAGGGGAGGGTTGAGATCTCACAAACATGTTTAACCCCGCTGTATTTTTGCGCCTGTCCCAAGTCAGGAGCCTCTGGCCTTTGTTAGTCTTGTATTATTTTAATTTTAGTTTCTTGTGTACAATTTGGAAATTAGTATGGCGTTCATTATCACTGAACTAGTATATATTTGTTTAGGGGCCAGTTGAAGGACGCCTCCGGGTGCGGGAATTTCTCGCTACATTGAAGACCTGTTGGTGACCTTCTGCTGTTGTTTTTTCTATGGTCGGGTTGTTGTCTCTTTGGCACATTCCCCATTTCCATTCTCAATTTTATTCTATATCGTGCTATGAGCATGAATTAATCTAATGTAATTGTTTAGATTTGATGGTATATACGCCCTTACAGCAGCACAAAAGTCCATATTGAGGCGCCGAACATAAAAAATAAGACGTTGTAAGTGTTTATTTTGATTTTTATACGTACGTAGATCACACATAATGAGTGATAGATGTATGTAACATGAACATATATTAATCTGAACTCACAGGATTCTGATTCGATCGCCTCTCAAAGTTTACATTTGATCTATAATCGTTAAATTCGATACCATAAAAAAGTGTTTGGTCATCACAACAGATAGCAACTTCTTTAAAACATTTTGAAATACCTGTCTTTGAATATCATAAGCTGGGCTTAACATACAGAAATGAATTTAGTCACCACAGTGTGGTAACTTTAATTTTGTGATGCATGTAATAAAACTTTAACTGATTAAAGTTCCGTCATATAAACAAACAAGAAAAATATGTGGAGCAGTTACTTTGATAAATTAAAAGTTGAAAGTGTAAATATTTCCATCTGACAATATAATGTGGCCTTACTAATTGCCCTTGTTGAACTATTCAGGTGTATTCTGCTAGTCGGAATATATTTCCATATGATTTATAAACCGATCGTTTGTGTCGAAGAAGGTCAAGCGTATGTATAAGTAAAATCTCTTTTATTATAAGATCTTATGAAATGACAAAGTATAATCATCGACAGAATGTAGGATCGTTAATCTTCATAGCTGTAGAAATACTGTTTAGTTATAACATACTTTTTATGTGTCCTGATCTCACCCATAGTTTTTGGTGGGGTTCGTGTTGTTTATTCTTTAGTTTTCTATGCTGTGTCATGTGTACTATTGTTTGTCTGCTTGTTCTTTTCATTTGTAGCCTTGGCGTTGTCAGTTTATTTTCGATTTATGAGTTTGACTTTTCCTCTGGTATCTGTCGTCCCTCTTTTAAGGTAGATTCATGGTATACCGCCATCTTGGATTGTACAATCACAGTACAAAATCGGTCTAGTTATTTGCTTAAATCTGCAAATTTGGAGACAGATTTGCAATTCAATGGTTAGACTATTTTTTCTATTTAGAGAAAACTTGTTAATTAATCGTATTATTCAAAATATTTTAACAAATATAATTTCTTTTGGTTTTAAAATCTTTTTTTTCAAATGTGCCATTTAAGGGGAGATAACTCTTTTAGTACAAAATTTATACTGGGCTAATAGGGACATTTTTTATTTTTACTTGTAGCAAGAAAACAAGTTCGGTGACACCATGTTTTCTTTTTATTTTCTTAAAACATATTAGAATTTTTTTTATGCACACTAATGTGTTTTTTTATGAACAAACTAACCAAATTTTGGCAATTTTCAACGCCTCATAGCTTGAAAAATAGCACGGTGACCCATACTTTTTATTAAATTTTTGAAAAGAGCCTAGTAAAATCTTCATTTTGGCAAATTATAAAAAAATTCTGTCTCAAAAAATATATACTTGTGATCTACCTTAAGTATGCATATTAAAATCAATCCCTTCCGTTGACAGACCTTGTTATTAACTAATACGTTTTAATCTTTATATGGACATCTGGGTATCGTGAGAAGTCGGAAAGAAACATCTATTTTTTTTCAGTTATTTTGTCCGTTCGTCATGTCCATCATTTAAAGTTAATGTATTTTTAAAAAGGTTAACTACACATAAATTAGATATCATCCTTCTACACAAATAGTCATTAATAGAAAGTTACAAAATAAACCATAATTGTGCTTGACTGATGCATGGTATTCTCATTTTTGAAGTAAAGTGATGAGATGATGTTATGTTTCATGTTGTTGAAAGTTATATAATCATTATTGAGTTTTAGACTAAATCACACGACACGAATGAGGCAAATGAAATGTAAAATGAGATAAATGACAATAGTTAATCAGAATATTATAGATTCAGTTTTTACTTGTTGCCATTTTTGCTCTTAAATCATGGTTTTAAAGGAAGTAAAATAAAAGAATCTTTGTGCCATCTACTTTACACATCACAATGATAGATAGAGGTATTTGTTTTCGACTCTCCTTTTTATTTTTTTAATTATAAAAGATAATTTGAAAATTGTGAGAAATTATAAATATCAGAAATCAATGTAAATAAACGAAGGACATTATAAGAGATATTCTCTTTTCACTGCTGTCCCTCAGATTTCCACTTAGTGCAACGCGGTAAAAATGGTAAAAAACATCATGGCTAAAAAAAAAAGGACAACAGACAAACAATAGTACAAAATAGTACCCAAAAACTATAGGGGTGATCGCAGGTGCTCAATTATAAACCATAAAAAAAACCATATTTGTTTCTGAGATAGTGTTAGTCTTCCTATCAAATTAAAGGTCAACAATTTATGACACGTTAATCAACAGTTTGTCTGGAAAATAAATGATGTATTCATACGAACTTTTTTTTCTTCTTGATTAGGGTAAACATAAAAATTTTATCAAACATCATAGTCAAAATTATATATATATATAAATGAAAAAAAAAAGTTTCTTAGGACACGAATGCCCACGGTCAAGCTTCTTAATTTGCAAATATATAAAGGGGCATAACTCCAGATCTAAAAAGTTAAATATCACTCTCTGCCCAAATTCGAACTTCGTTTGTATGTTTAGGCTTTAGCATTGAGACGAACGAAAGTTAATGTGAAGAAAGAAATAGAGGAAGATCAGACAGAAAGACAGGGATCGTCTCGTCATTACCCTTATTTTGATATCGTTCCAGGTTTCATAATCTTGAAATCCATGTATGTTATTCGTTAATGGACATAAATATAATTGATACAATCGTAAAATCTGTTATAAGCTTCTCTCGTCTTCGTTTTTTTAAAATCCATGTTTAGACTGCAGACACCATAACTCTCCACTGACTGTCCCATTTCAAGTCACTACTTTCTATCTGGTTAGATCAGGTTGATTGATGGAGGTTTTGAAAAAAAAATATCATCATATTCTCATATATGTTTTCGTCCTTTTCCGATGACTTGTGTTAAAGCAATTAATCGAAAGTCTACAAAAAAATGCATGAATAGTTTTGTATGTTCTGAAGAAATGCGAAGACAATATCTATTAGTACATTTTTGATTTAAAAAAAACTAATAATCTTCAAGGGCAATCGAAAACCAGTGGCCAAGAAAAAGGAAAACTACAGAAGAAAAAAAACCAACATTACATAACCCCCCAAAAAAGGACAAAACAATGTCGACTGTTTAAAATAACAGGAAGTGATTTCAGATGCCAGTGCTCCGGAAGGTTAAGCTGATACCGCTTGTAATTAAATACAGGTGCTCCGGAAAGTAGCCTGATTTAGCTTGCAATCAGATACTGGTGCTCTGCAGGAAAAGCTGATACAGCTTTTGTATAAGATACTAGGGCTTTACAAGGGTGAGCTGATGTCGATTTTCATCAGATACTGGGGATCTAGAAGGGTGAGCTGATGCCGATTGTGATCAAATACCTGTGCTCTGCAGGGGTAACCTAATACAGCTTTGCTTGAGATACTGGTGCTCCGGACGTATAAACTGATACCGCTTGTCATCAGAAACAGGTGTTTCAAAAGGGTAGGCTTATATCGCTTAGCGGCAGATGTTGGTGCTTCAGATGGGTAAGCTGAAACTTCTTTGCATCATATTCAGGTGCGTCTGATTAGTAAGCCGACAAACGTCAGATTCTATTCATCAAGAAGGGTGAGCTTGTAACACTTGACATCAGATACATTGTCATCAGAGGCATGTTATTTGGACTGATACGCTTCTACCACTTTAATCGTATACAGATGCTCCGATAGAACCTGGCAATATATATAGGGGCTCCGGATTGCTAAATTATACTGCTTGGCTTTATATTCATGTGCTCCGGAAAGATAATCTGATTCGCTTGGCATCAGAGTCAGGTTATTCGCAAGGATAAGCTTCTACCACTTTGTATCATATACAGAATCTCCGATACCGCTTGGCATTATATATTGGTGCTGGTTAACCTGATACTGCTTAACATCATATATATATGCTCCAGAAGGATGATCTGATTCTGATTGGCCAATAAAACCCAGGTTATTTTCCAGGGATAAGCTAATACCGCTTTGCATGAGAAGTTTGTGGTATAAGGTAGTGACAAAGCCAGCAAAGTGATAAATTAAAAAAAATAACACCTATATAAAGGTGTCTTAAAAGTCTGCGGCGCAATATATATGTCCTCTGTCTTATTTTCTATTCCATTTTGTTGTTTTGTTCAGACTGTACTTATTCATATCACATAATACATACAACTGCTATTTAAATCTGAGATAACCTGTTTTTTTTCATTTACAGAGAGAGGTTTAGCTAGCTATAAAGCCAGGTTTAATCCACCATTTTGAAAATGCCTTTACCAATACAGGAATATGACAGTTGTTGTCCATTCGTTTGGGTGTGTTTGAGAGTATGATCTTGCCATATGTATTTGATAAGGGACTTTCAGCTTTGAATTTTCCTTTAAGAGTAGACTAGTCCAACAGATAACCAGTCTATCTGTCTATGGGACTAGGCTACTTCCAATGCAGGGTAGTATACCTCACCTAACAATGACTTCACGGTTCAGCTAGGAAGCAAGCTAACCAAAGATATTACTTTTGACTCCACACTGATTGAAATTGGCTGTAATGTATTTCAATACTAAGCCATACGAACATGTTTGTTTATTAATCAAACGTTAATGTGTTTCTACTGAGCACTAACCTTGAAAAGACATGTTGTGTAGAGATTTTTCATTCTAATAGAAGCCACATCTTTACTATTTCACCAATTACAGAATGTTTTAATGTTCTTCAACTTTGTACTTGTTTGGCTTTAACAGTGTTTTTTTTATATGAGCGTCACTGATGAGTCTTATGTAGACGAAACGCGCTACTAGCGTATTACATTATAATCCTGGTGCCTTTGACAACTACTTACACCACTGGGTCGATGCCACTGCTGGTGGACGTTTCGTCCCCGAGGGTATCACTAGTCCAGTAGTCAACACTTTGGTGTTGAAAAAAATATGAATTATATGGTCATTTTTTAATTTTCCTGTTTCAAAACTTTTAAATTTTCGAAAAAACTAAGGATTTTCTTATCCCAGGAATAGATTACCGTAGCCGTATTTGGCACAGTTTCAAGGAATTTTGGGTCATTAATGCTCTTCAACTTTGTACTTGTTTGGCTTTATAACTTTTTTGATCAGAGCGTCACTGAGGAGTCTTATGTAGCCGAAACGCGCGTCTGGCGTATTAAATTATAATCCTGATACATTTGATAACTATTCGACCAGTAGTAAAACCCTTGCAAACGTCGGTTGTCCTTTTGGTTGCGATTGATGTACAAGTACGCAGCCACGTCTAGGAGTATAGATACATTCATTAAGTTTAACGATACCTCGAGAAAAAGGAGTATAACACTTTCTGCACATTACGAGCCCTCGAAATAACTCTATTAGGGTTCTGTACTTTGCTTCCATCGTTATCCAATAAACACTCCAGTAGCAGTCCAAAAAAAAACCATCCTTAGATCAGTTTCTTTTTCTTCATGTCGAAACATAAAAACAGCCGTAAATTTAAAAACATAACCAGAATTAGTTGTGTATGTCTATTTCATGATGTTTTATCTTTATCATTTATATGACGTTCTCATATTGAACATTTATTTATCTGTGATAACATCATTTATCTATGTTTTTAATGCAACTAAAAAGAAATAATGTTTTGTACAGTTTCACTTGATAAGTGCTTACTTGTCAAATGAAGTGGAAATCCTTTCGAATCTGACTTTGATTAAATCCTTTCTCGTCCAGATATTTTAACAAATGGTTTTCCCGCGGATGTATTGATCCTCCTTCCGATACCACTTAATTCTCATGTTAAACTTGTTACTGAGAATAAAAGGCGAGAGAAACATGTTTATTGCATTCGGAACCGTTCCCGTTGATTCCGAATGTAATCAGTTTTGGAATCTTAAACTTGTTAACAGTATAAAATGCTAATCACACATTTCAATGTCACGAGACATTTGTTCAACCAGTTAATCGGATAACCACAGGGAATTTATCATATCTCCATTTATCTGATTCTATAAATATATCACGAAATATTAGACCAGTCCAATACAGAGCGTGGTAATGAATAACAATATGGGTAAAACAGAAATGGAATATTGGTGGTCAATATATAGAATAGAAAGGGAGACTTTGGTTTGATGTAAATGCAAGGTCCGATTTCATCTGGTGTTACATAGTGTACATGATAGCAACTGTATATCCTTATAAACCAATCATCATAATGAAAAGTCCTAATGTGATCACAGTAATTTGGTATATAGATATAAGAAGATGTGGTATAAGTGCAAATGAGACACCTCTCTATACAAGTCATAATTTGTAAACGAAAAATCACTATAGGTCAAAGTACGGTCTTCAATTCGGAGTTTAAGCTCACACTGAACATCAGCCTATAATAGAGGGCCCCATAAATGACTTGACGTGTAAAACCATTCAAACGGGAAATCCAACGGTCAAGTCTATAAAAAAACGAGAAACGAGCAACCACATGCATCTCTATAAGGGATCTTTATAATGCCGAAAAAGTGAAAAAAAGTTGTAGAGAGAAAATAGAATGTCAAAGAAAAAAACCGAGAACACCGTGATGACAAATAACGAAAAATAATAAAATGACAAGTACTACCTGCAATACTCTATAAAGAAACTAATTACTGAGCGACATGAAATGACAACAATGTTGGCTTTTACCTCGGAAAAATCTGTTCACTTTATTGGTGTTGTTACAAATATAATAGATAAACAAAGGATATGGGGTACTTATGATCCATGACATAAAATCAGTCCATAAACATTCATCTCAAGGTAAAAATGAGGGAATCAACATGGAGCAATAAACTATTAATCACTACAAGTTAGAGACGATCCTACCCGCTTGAGCGGAGTTCTTTGTAAAAACATCTTCTTTTTGTTCTTAATAATCATCTCATTCACTTCAATTTATGTATCACCACACTTACATATAATACAATTGAGAATGGAAATGGGGAACGTGTCAAAGAGATAACAACCCGACCATAGAAAAAAAAAAACAACAGCAGAAATTCACATGTTGTAGCGAGGATTATGGTTTCTTCAGCATTGTAAGAATTTCACTTAATAC
The DNA here is from genome assembly GCA_019925275.1 of Mytilus edulis. Lineage (NCBI taxonomy): Eukaryota > Metazoa > Mollusca > Bivalvia > Mytilida > Mytilidae > Mytilus > Mytilus edulis. The sequence continues at coordinate 3,980,802 of CM034360.1, read as the reverse complement.
CGATTGATAAAAAAGTTATCAAATAACCAAACACGACCCACAGTATTTAAATGAGAGTCCTTTCTTATTTCCAATATTCCTAATAGAGACATTAAAGTTATTGGCAACTATTTTGATTTATTCGTATATATTATTTATTGATTTATTCGTATATATTATTTATTGATTTATTCGTATATATTATTTATTGGACATATTACATAATTACCATCAGCAATTAAACTTTTATCTAATACAGACATTTTTGTCTTTTATTCCATACAAACCATAAACAAAACGTAAAAACAATTATCATTTCTAAGCTATATAGGCAATCGTTTATAGTTACTTCAAAGATAATTTACCTCGCATCAATACATAACATGATTTTCCAATTTAACATGAACAAGCTTGGCAATTAACTGACCATGCTAAATAATTTAATGGCCTACAAAAATGTAAGAAAAGATGTCTCTTCAGTTAATGTTTGTAGACATGCAAATTATCTGGGTGATAATCTATTTGTCGGTGCTATGTACTTTAACATTAATATAATTGATATAGATTCAGTACCTACATTCTCCCGTTGGAGAGACGCAGTTGAACAGAACAGCCATGGAGGGACGAAGTTTAAAAGAACGTCCATGGAGAAACGTAGTTAACAGAATAGCCTGGGAGGGATAAGGTTAGAAAGAATAGTCAGAGAGTTTCAAATTTAAAGTCATTCCAAAAGCCTTGCTATTTAATTTCTTTTAGTTTTTAGACTTTTTTAATTTCTTTTTGAGGTCTGGTATCTTAGTCTAATTTTATTTTAGGTATTTGTTAAATTGGGTTGTTTTGTGATTTAATTTTCTTGTTTTAGTCAATATGTGATTTGCTTGTTCTAATTTCATCATTTATCCAATTTCACCATGACGTAAAAAAAAACTGTACATGTATGTCAGAAAGTAAAATAACAAAATCACCAAACTTGAGGGAAAACTTATGGTGGCCGGATGCGACCATTTCGCCTTTTCGCGTTTTCTCCTTTCACTTTCACGCGAAATTCAAAAATTAGGAAATCGAGAAAGCCAAAACGCGAAAACGCGAAATATATTTTTTGATTTCCAGATTTCTCAATTTGTCGATTTCGCTTTCTAGATTTCTGATTTTTCCAATTTCCCGATTCCTCGATTTCTTGTTTGTAAAATGAAAGAAGAAATCGCAAAATGCAAAAAAATCAATAAAATGACCGCATCCGGCCACCATAAAAACTCAAAACAAAAATTCCGAATGGCAAATTAAAAAGCCGAACACACGAAACGAAAATAAAAATAAAATAAACATAGACATAGACAGGAGAACACTTGAAAAGAGTCACGTCAGACACAGCGTAAACATGATGAATATTTATTTTTTGCCTATTTAAGTTTCTCTCTTTCTATTATACATTGTTTGTAGTTTTCAAGACAAAAATGCAATAATAAAAAATTTAAGGGCAACATGTATTAATCAACATTGTCAGATTTTACAAATAATAGACAACACTTTTATTTTACCCCTATGTTCTATCTTTAGCTGTTTCGGCCATCTTTGTTGGTGGGCAGGATCTTCGGACACAGGCAAATAACCTAAAAACCAAACTTTTAAAGGATTGAAGCTGTGTTAAAATTGCCTATGAATAAAACAAATTCAAGGAAAAATTGACATTTTTGTTTTCAAACCAGCGTTTAACAAATACGATGAATGACACCATTACTGTAGTATATGCAACAGGTAAGTTAATGCAATGTTAAGGCAATGTTGTATGGTACGTTATCACGAATAGCGAAATTAGAATTTTTTATGATAAAGTAAGTAAAGGGTAACTATGTCTATTGGACTATTTGAATGTTTTTACATCTTGTATGATTGATTATATGTCAATGAACGTTGTATTTCTTCACCTTTTGATTCAATTATTTCCTGCATCTCAATAAATAAGTCGATCGAGAAGTTTCAAATGCAAATTTTACACGACTATTATCAATTTATCAAATTTAATTGAAAATCTGTTAGCATTTAAAAGGCCATGATTGAACCCTATTCTTTTAAATGTTGCTACAAATGGTTTTCCCGCGGTTTTATTGATTTGTCTTCTGCTACAAAACGTTAAACTTATTATTGGATATAAAAGGCTCTAAAACATGTTTGTTACAATCAAAGTCGCTTCTGTCGCTTTCAGGATATAGTTACTATTTGGTAAAACATATTGAAGGTTTAGTTTAAAGCATCAATGGATACGTTATATCTGACTATACAAGGTAGGTTATTTATAACAGATAAAACATGAATGTCTGCTTTAAGGCGTTGGGTACAACGTCTGCTGTTTACAAATATAAAAATAACCAGCTTTAGTTCAAGTACATGAGGTTGTTTTTCTATGTAAGTTGTTTGGCTGCATTCAGGTCTACGTTTCAAGTACAAATAACCTTTGATTTATGTTAATTTCAAGTATATCTGTTATTTCGCAATCATTGCTAGGAAATAAATGTTTTGTAAATCATTAAATAAAAAAGATATATCCTGAACCGATTTTGAGGTAGTTGGATAACGTTATTTAAATTCTTCAGATAACTTCAGGTTTTATAAAAAGGCTTTAACATGATATTCTTCAGGTATAGAATTATACGAATTCGCGAGAAATACTCGATGAAAAGTATTGTTACCATCTTTAAATTGCTTATTTAGTATGTTTTGTTTCACTTGTTTCATTGCAATAAAATAAGAAGAAAAGCTAAAACAACATTGTAATTTTGCTGTTGGGTTTGTCAAGCTCCTGTAGTGTTTGCTCATGAAGCAATTGATATATCAGATATTTACTTTACCATTAATGATTTTCGGTATAATTATAATTCTTTACAATTCAATTAATAAAACACATGTTTCAAATTTGCTATATTGTATTTATATAAAGATACTTATTCATCAATAAAATAAATTTTCGACAATATTTCTACACTTGAAGGATATTCATATAAAATACCACACTCAAAATATTGTTCTAGATCTTTAACATTCATTTTAAATTACCACACATATGATTTGATTCTTCAATCGTTTTAAATACCCTTTATCTTACATAACTTTACTTACATTTCCAGTCTTAATTCAATTTAATATTGACACACTTAATATTTTAGATCTTACTTCAATTAAAATACACACAAAATTGGGGTAATTTCTAAGTCTATATCTTACATTCAATTAAAATACACACAAATATTAGATCTTACATTTATTCAAATTTTCTGATTTGTAATTAAGGTAAATCCACAAAATCTAATCTACATTAAAAATACAAAATTTAATTACAAATATTACCACACAAATAATTTACTAGATCTATTCTATCTTTATACCACATATCAGATTCAATTTAAATATTACATTCTTCTATCAACACATTATTATCAAACATTAATGATCTTTTCATTCATATTTTAATCATTTACATAAAATACTTTTTCTATGATTCTTTTACATAATATATACAACATATTTTTTATACTTACACAATTATATATTCTATATTGATGTTAATTACAATTAATACAACTAAGTTTTATCAAAGTAAAAATTAATTAATTAACAACATAAATATTTGTGACTTAGGCTCAAAGTCTACATTTTAAATTCAATTAAAATACCACACAATATATCTAGATCTTTACATTCATATTAAAATACCACACAAATTTCTAGATCTTTACATTCAATTAAAATACCACAACAAATATTTCTAGATCTTTACATTCAATTAAAATACCACACAAAATATTTCTAGATCTTTACATTCAATTAAAATACCACACAATATTTCTAGATCTTTACATTCAATTAAAATACCACACAATATTTCTAGATCTTACATTCAATTAAAATACCACACAAATATTTCTAGATTTTACATTCAATTAAAATACAACAAATATTTCTTGATCTTACATTCAATTAAAATACCACACAAATATTCTAGACTTTACATTCAATTAAAATACCACACAAATATTCTAGATCTTTACATTCAATTAAAATACCAAAAATATTTCTAGATCTTTAACATTCAATTAAAATACCACAAAATATTTCTAGATCTTTACATTCAATCTAAGATACCACACAATATTCTAGATCTTTACATTCAATTAAAATACCACACAAATATTTCTAGATCTTTACATTCAATTAAAATACCACACAAATATTTCTAGATCTTTACATTCAATTAAAATACCACACAAATATTTCTAATCTTTACATTCAACTAAAATACCACACAAATATTTCTAGATCTTTACATTCAATTAAAATACCACACAAATATTATCTAGATCTTTACATTCAATTAAAATACCACACAAATATTTCTATCTTTACATTCAATTAAAATACCACAAATATTTCTGATCTTTACATTCAATTAAATTACACAAAATCTAGATCTTTACATTCAATTAAATACCACACAAATATTTCTAGATCTTTACATTCAATTAAAATACCAACAAATTTTCTAAATCTTTACATTCAACTAAATACCACACAAATATTTCTAGATCTTTACATTCAATTAAAATACCACACAAATATTTCTAGATCTTTACATTCAATTAAAATACCACACAAATATTTCTAGATCTTTACATTCAATTAAAATACCACACAAATTTCTAGATCTTTACATTCAATTAAAATACCACAAATATTTCTAGATCTTTACATTCAATTAAAATACCACACAAATATTTCTAGATCTTACATTCATTAAATACCACAATTTTCTAGATCTTACATTCAATTAATACCAACAAATATTTCTAGATCTTTACATTCAATTAAAATACCAAACAAATATTTCTAGATCTTTACATTCAATCAAAATATCACACAAATATTTCTACATCTTTACATTCAATTAAAATACCACAAAAATATTCTAGATCTTTACATTCAATTAAAATACCACACAAATATTTCCTAGAACTTTACATTCAATTAAAATATCCACACAAATATTTCTACATCTTTACATTCAATTAAAATACCACACAAATATTTCTAGATCTTTACATTCAACTAAAATACCACACAAATATTTCTAATCTTTACATTCAATTAAAATACCCACAAATATTTCTAGATCTTTACATTCAATAAAATACCACACAAATATTTCTAGATCTTTACATTCAATTAAAATACCACACAAATATTCTAGATACTTTACATTCAATTAAAATACCACACAATATTTCTAACATCTTTACATTCAATTAAAATACCACACAAATATTTCTAGATCTTTACATTCAATCTAAAATACCACACAAATATTTCTAATCTTTACATTCAACTAAAATACCACACAACTATTTCTAGATATTTACATTCAATTAAAATACCACACAAATATTTCTAGATCTTTACATTCAATTAAAATACCACACAAATATTTCTACATCTTTACATTCAACTAAAATACCACACAACATATTTCTAGATACTTTACATTCAATTAAAATACCACACAAATATTCCTAGATCTTTACATTCAATTAAAATCCACACAAATATTTCTACATCTTTACATTCAATCTAAAATACCCACAACTATTTCTAGATCTTTACATTCAATTAAAATACCACACAAATATTTCTAGATCTTTACATTCAATTAAAATACCACACAAATATTTCTAGATCTTTACATTCAATTAAAATACACACAAATATTTCTAGATCTTTACATTCAATTAAAATACCACACAAATATTTCTAGATCTTTACATTCAACTAAAATACCACACAAATATTTCTAAATCTTTACATTCAACTAAAATACCACACAACTATTTCTAGATCTTTACATTCAATTAAAATACCACACAAATATTCTAGATCTTTACATTCAATTAAAAACCACACAAATATTTCTAAATCTTTACATTCAATTAAAATACCACACAAATATTTCTAGATCTTTACATTCAATTAAAATACCACACAAATATTTCTAGATCTTTACATTCAATTAAAATACCACACAAAATTTCTAGATCTTTACATTCAATTAAAATACCACACAAATATTTCTAGATCTTTACATTCAATTAAAATACCACACAAATATTTCTAATCTTTACATTCAACTAAAATACCACACAAATATTTCTAGATCTTTACATTCAATTAAAATACCACACAAATATTTCTAGATCTTTACATTCAATTTAAAATACCACACAAATATTTCTACATCTTTACATTCAATTAAAATACCACACAAAATATTTCTAGATCTTTACATTCAATTAAAATACCACACAAAGATTTCTACATCTTTACATTCAATTAAAATACCACACAAATATTTCTAATCTTTACATTCAATTAAAATACCACACAAATATTTTGATCTTTACATTCAACTAAAATACCACACAAATATTTCTAGATCTTTACATTCAACTAAAATACCACACAAATATTTCTAGATTTTACATCAATAAAATACAACAAATATTTCTGATCTTTACATTCAATAAATACACACAATATTCTGAACTTACATTCAATTAAAATACACACAAATATTTCTAATCTTTAATTCAATTAAAATACCAACAAATTTCTAATCTTTACATTCAACTAAAATACACCAAATATTCTAATCTTTACATTCAACTAAAATACGCACAATATTTCTAATTTTACATTCAATTAAAATACCACACAAATATTTCTAGATCTTTACATTCAATTAAAACCAAAAATATTTCTAATCTTTACATTCAATAAAATACCCACAATATTTTAGATTTTACATTCAATTAAAAACACAAAATTTTATCTTTACATTCAATAAAATACCACACAAATATTTCTATCTTTACATTCAATAAATACCACAATATTTCTATTTTACATTCAATTAAAATACCACACAATATTTCTGATCTTTACATTCATTAAATACCACACAAATATTCTAGACTTTACATTCATTAAAATACACACAAATATTTTACATCTTTACATTCAATTAAAATACCACACAAATATTTCTAATCTTTACATTCAACTAAAATACACACAAATATTCTAATCTTTACATTCAATAAAATACCACAATATTTCTAGATTTTACTAATTTAAAATACCACACAATATTCTGATCTTTACATTCAATTAAAAACCACACAAATTTCTAATCTTTACATTCATTAAATACCACACAATATTTCTGATCTTTACATTCATTAAAATACCACAAAATATTTCTAGATCTTTACATTCATTAAATACCACACAAAGATTTCTAATCTTTACATTCAATAAAATACCACACAAATATTTTTAATCTTAACATTTAATTTAATTAAAAATACCACACAAATATCTAGATCTTACATTCAATAAAATACCACACAAATATTCTAGATCTTTACATTCATTAAATACCAAAAAATTTTAATCTTTACATTCATTAAAATACCCACAAATATTTCTAGATCTTTACATTCATTAAAACCACACAAATTTTAATCTTACATTCAATTAAAATACCAAAATATTTAGATCTTTACATTCAACTAAAATACCACAAAATTTTTGGATCTTTACATTCAACTAAAATACCACACAAATATTCTAGATCTTTACATTCACTAAAATACACACAAATATTTCTAATCTTTACATTCAACTAAAATACACACAATATTTCTTGATCTTTACATTCAAAATTAAAACTTACACACACACAAATATTTCTAATCTTTACATTCAATTAAAATACACACAAAATTTCTAATCTTTACATTCAATAAAATACACACAAATATTTCTAATCTTTACATTCAATAAAATACCCACAAATATTTCTAAATCTTTACATTCAATAAATACCCACAAATTATCTAGATCTTTACATTCAATTAAAAACCACACAATATTTCTAAATCTTACATTCAATTAAAATACACACAAATATTTATCTTTACATTCAATTAAAATCAACAAATATTCTGATCTTTACATTCAATAATACCACAATATTTGATTTAATTCAATTAATCCAAAAATATTTTTGATCTTTACATTCAATTAAAATACCACACAAATATTCTGACTTAATTCATTAAAATACACACAAAATTTCTAGATCTTTCATTCATTAAAATACACACAAATATTTGTACTCTTTACATTCAATTAAAATACCACACAAATATTTCTAATTTTAATTCAATAAAATACCACACAAATTTCCTAGATCTTTACATTCAATTAAAAATACCACAAAATATTTCTAGATCTTTACATTCAATCTAAAATACCACAAAGAATATTTCTTAATCTTTACATTCAATTAAAATACCACACAATATTTCTAGATCTTTACATTCAAATTAAAATACCACACAAATATTTCTGACTTTACATTCAATTAAATACACATAAAATATTTCTAATCTTTAATTCAATTAAAATACCACAAAATGATTTCTGATCTTTAATTCAATAAAATACACACAAATATTTCTAGATCTTACATTAATTAAAATACCACACAAATATCCTAGATCTTTACATTCAATTAAAATACCACACAAATATTCTAGATCTTTACATTCATTAAAACACCAAAAATTTTTGATCTTTACATTCATCTAAAATACCACACAAATATTTCTAGATCTTTAACATTCAACTAAGATACACACAAATATTTTACATCTAAATTCAATTAAATACCAATTAATATTTCAAGATCTTTACACTCAACTTAAAATACCAACAATATTTGGATCTTTACATTCAATAAAATACACACAAAATATTCTAATCTTTACATTCAACTAAAATACACACAAAATTTCTAAATCTTTACATTCACTAAAATACCAACAACTATTTCTAGATCTTTACATTCAATTAAAATACCACACAAATATTCTAGATCTTTACATTCAATTAAAATACCACACAAAATTTCTAATTTTACATTCATTAAAATACCACACAAATATTTCTATCTTTACATTATTAAAATACCACACAAATATTCTAGATCTTTAATTCAATTAAAATAACCACAAATATTCCTAGTCTTTCATTCAATTAAAATACCACACAAATATTTTAGATCTTTACATTCAATTAAAAAACCACAAAATTAGATCTTTCTTCAATTAAAACACAAGTTTCTAGTTTAATTAAAAATACCACAAATATTTTCTAATTCATTAATAATATTTTCTAATTCATAAATACACAAAATATTTTAGATCTTTACATTCAATTAAATACCACACAAATATTTCTAGCTTTTATTCAATTAAAATCCACAAAAATTTCTACATCTTTACATTCAATTAAAATACCACAAAATCATTTTAATTTTACATTCAATTAAAATCCACACAAATATTCTAGATCTTTAATTAAAATAAAAAAATATCCTGATCTTTACATTCAATAAAATACAAAAATATTTCTAGATTTAACTTAATTAAATACAACACAATATTTCTAATCTTTACATTCAAATTAAAATACACAAATTTAGATAATTTAATTAATTACAAAAATTCCAAAATAATTCAATTAAAATCTTACAATTTTACATCTACATTCAATTATATACACATAAATTTAATTTAAAATTTACAAAAATCCAAAAATTTCTAGACTTTCATTCAATAAATACCACAAAATATTTCTAGATCTTTACATTCTTAAAATACCACAAAGATTTTAGATCTTTACATTCAATTAAAATACACACAAATATTTCTAGATCTTTACATTCAACTAAAATACCACACAAATATTTCTAATCTTAATTCAATTAAATACCAAAATATTTTCATCTTTACATTCAAAAAATACACACAAATATTTTTATCTTCATTCAATTAAAATACACACAAAATTTTCTGACTTCATTAATAAAATACCACACAATATTTCTAAATCTTACATTAATTAATACCACATATTTATACATCTTTACATTCATTAATACCACACAAAATTTCTAGATCTTTACATTCAATTAAAATACCACACAAATTTCAGACTT